>ML800439.1:30499-44968 GCA_009831015.1 Picea engelmannii | reverse complement strand
TTTTTTCAATGAACATATGCACACCATACCCATTATTTATGTGTTTGGAAAACAACTTTTGTTTTTAAAAGAAACACTTTCTACATGCATTTTAATATCTTAATTTTTATTTTTTTATAAAATTCAAAACAAAATATCTTAATTTTTTTTTATAAAATTCAAAACAATTAAGTAATTTTTTTATAAAATTCAAAACAATCAAATAATTGATTAAATTGTCTATTTCTAAAAATCATTAAAAAAATATGATCATTCTATTTTAAAAAAAATATAATCATTTTATATAAAAATTGATAAAATTGTATATTTCTCAAAAAAAAAAATCAAGTTATTAAAAAATATAATCATTTTATATGAAAGTCGACGATGTTAGTAACTAGTGGCCATAGTTCCTTCCACTTCATCATGGGTTCTTAGCTTATTCCAATCCAATAATTAACGTACCCACAAAGTAAAAGTAAAGAGCAAAGAAGGCAGGGTAATTAAAAATGTTTGTTTCTAGTTTCTTTATTTTTTTGGCTGGAATATCAGCTATACTAAAAATTTATAAATACTACTCAGAGCTTCCGCTTGAGCTTATTATTATTTAAAAAAAAAAAATGGTTGTGGAGATGATTCACAGCAGAAAAACAAAAAAATTAAAAAAACTGTGTATATATCATCTCACTTGAAGCTTTAGAAAAGCTAATTATAACAATATTTAAAAACCAATATCAAACATTTAGATAAGTTTATATAAACCAACTTGTAAATAACTTTACTTTATTAATTACTAATTGTAGGTTTATGAATTAATTACCATGTGTGTTTGAGTTAATTCTCGATCATGTTAATTGGATGAGTCACACTTCATTAATCACTACATATAGATTTATGTATTCATCACCACATGTTCACAAATTACACATAAAGTTTGTAACAATTCACAACATAATTGTCAATTGGACGAGTCACCATTTCGACTTCATTAATCACTACGTGTAGGTTCAGGAATTCATCACCACATGTTCACAAATTACACATAAAGTTTGTAACAATTCACAACATAATTCAGAATAAATTCTGCACAAGGGTGAAAATGGATTAGCTATTTAGGAAAATGGCAAGCCTTTGCACGTATTGAACCACAACATGTCAGAGAATTGGTTGATCTACACTCAAAATTGAATCCTTTAGTCATAATTTGTTCTGCGTTCTCTTGTAATTCATGGATCACCTTCCGCCGGAATTAAACTGTAACATGAGAGAATTGGTTGATCTTCCATCAAAATTGAATCATTTAGCCATGAATTTGTTCTTCTTTCTCTTGCAGTTCATGAATCGCCTTCCATTTTCTCTTCTCCAAAAACAATAGACGGTTAAATTTGTGTACTTCTCTAGTGATCCTTTTAATAATATTCAATGAAAATTAAGGAATTGTATTTTAAAGAAAAACAAATTAAACTCGACAATCAAAGAAAACCCAGATTGAATAGAAGAACAGTCAAAGCACGAACAAAAGTTGTTGATCAATATTTGCAGCCTTAACGACAGGGTTTGATCCGGATTTATGAGTGAAACGAAATGAATCACAAACTGAATACAATAACATGGAGATACAGAGAACAACAATAAATATCCAGTGAACAATAACTTCTATTGAATAAATAAAATAGGTTGAAACTGTAAAACAAAACAACTTGCTCGAATGGTGGTAGTTATTTCTGAGAAGAGTTGTGGCTGCTACGTGCATATGTGTGAGAAGAATGGTTACAATGAGGCTCCAGATGCCTTTTTAACATTACTCGTGAATGCCAAAACCCTAGACATCCAAAAACCTAACCCTAGTAGATGAAACACCAAAAGTTATGTGGGCCCCGATGGGTAAGTTGGTACCTCAACTTCATAGGGTTGTAACTTTTGCATATGATCTCTGTTTTAGGCACATGATATCCCATTGGAAATCTTGTTTCGATAACTACACAGTATGCCATCAAAATCTAACTCCAACTACAATTTGTCTGTGGCAAGCCAAAAAAACATTGTTTAGGGCCCCAAAACAACCCTGGAAGTACAGAAAGATGTACTGACATGAAAACTTCCAACATAAGCTAGTTGGATTAGGTGGGAGGCCACCAATCTCCACCTAGAATATGTGCAAGGATTCAAACAACCTCGGAAGTGTATAACTCACAATTACAAAGAATTATAGAAGAATAGATGAACTAAAAATTGTCAAGAGGAGCCCGTTGGAATAGGTGGGTGGCCACCAATATCCACCTGGATCAGTCCTCCCCCCTTAGGAAGCAATGATATCCATTGCATTGAGTTCCTTCATCAGGTGACGAAATTTCTGTTGAATTTGGCTCTGGGTGAGCCACTTGCCTTGGTGCAGGAGCTACCCTACCTTGACAACTCGATAAAGTTGGATCCTCTGCTGGCGAGTGCCCTTGACCTATGTGTCCACTATCTGATTAGTGGATGCTTGTTCCATGCAGTCAGGGTTGATCTATGTTGGTGTCAATCGTTCTGTGATCTCCGAGGTGTCAAATAATGGTGGAAAATATGGTCAGAGGAGGTCCACATTGAACATTGGGTGCAAGCCAAGGAAGGGGGGAGTGTTGATCTCAAAATCATTGTCACCCACAACCTTGGTGATAGTGTAAGGCCCATATAGAAGTGGACAAAGCTTTTGACGGGGCCTTGTAAGACGTTCTTTCTGCAAATGTAACCAGAGCTTGTCTCCCACCTGAAACTTGTGTGGTACCCGGTGTTGATCATGGCATTGCTTGTACTTAGCATTGATTTTCTGCAAAATCTCATGGACTTGTTGGCAGATGTGTTGGATCCACTCAATGAGTATGGTGGCTTTGTCGACCTCAGACTGAACATAGGAAGAATCTGACTATGTGGTTACAAGAGGTAGTACAACATCAATGGGACCCAAGGGTTGGAATCTCAGCCCCACCTGAAAGGGTCTATGGTCGGTGGAGCTATGGAGAGCCATGTTGTAGCTGTGTTGAACATAGGAAATACTATAATCCCATGTACGCAGATGCTTAGAGTTATACATGTGTAGGATGTGCACAATCATCCGATTGACGACCTTTTTTTGGACATCGGTTTGAGGGTGGAAGGCAGTGGATTTAATGAGCTTGGTGTCCAATAGTGACCAGAGACTCGACCAAAATGTGATGAGGAACATGTTGTCCTGATCGAAGATGATGGTTTGTGGTATCACAAAATGGACCCACACTCGTTCGAAGAAGTGTTTGGCAGTATCTGTCATTGTTATGCTCTTCTTGCAGGCTGTGAGAATGGCCATCTTCAAAAATCGATCAACCACCACAAATCCAAAATCATTTCCTTGCTTGGTGGATGGAAGACCAGACATGTAATCCATCGAGATGGATTCCCAAGGCCTATCGGGAATAGGAAGAGGGGTGTATAAGCATTGCTTCTTGATGGCTAGCTTGGAAATGGCACATGCAGTGCAAGATCTGATATACTTGTTGAAGCCCTGTCGAAGTTTTGGCAAATAAAAATGTTTTTGTAGATTGACCACAGTTTTCTCCATGCCAAAATGTCCCACCATCCGACTATAGTGAGCCTCCCAAATCATATTTGCATGCTCTCTTGCAGGAACACAGAGATGGCCCAGATGGTATAACAGTCCATCCTGAATTTGAAAATCAATGACATTCACACATGTACCCAAGAGCTGATAGGTGGTGGTGAAGTCAGGATCTCATTGATAAAGGTGGGGCCACTAAGATGCCTCATGCCCACAGGAATGGAGCATGGTGGTGAGTGCATCTACATGAGGTCGACGGAGGTAGTCAGCGACACAATTTGTGCTCCCTATCTTATACTTGATGTTGAGATGGAATTGTTGCATGTATGTGGACCACTTTTGATGGTGGTCGTTCTACAACTTCCCTTGTGTCTGTATGAATTGTAGAGGCTTGTGATCAGTTTGGATGATTGTCTCATTTCCCAGAATGTAATTTTTCCATTAAAGGAAGTCTTTCACAGTGGAATACATTTCCTTGTCATAGGTAGGGTATTTTTCAGACGTTATCTAAGGGTGCCTCACTATGGTATGCTACTAGATGACCATGCTGAGTGAGAATTGTGCCTACAACATAGTTGAATGCATCAATCTCAATCTCAACGGTTGTTGTAGATAGGGTAAGGAGAGTACTGGAGCTGAGCACAAGAGATGCTTCATATCATCAAATTCTCATTGTTGTGCCTTCCCCCATGTGAAATTTTCCCTGCCACCGCCCTTGTTCACTTTGTTGATGGCCCATGCAATATAGGAGGATCCCAACATGAACCGTCGGTAGAAGTTGGAAAGTCCCAAGAAGATCTGAAGCTCGGTTAGTGTGGTCGAGGATGGCCAATCACAGATGACTTGGATTTTAGCTGGATCCACATGTACCCCATGTTCATCAACAATGTAGCCCAAGTATTGGACCCTGTTCATGCCAAAGGAGCATTTTTCCAAGTTGGCATATAGCTTGTGCTATCGCAAAGTGCTCAAAACACGTTGAATATGTTGCATATGCTCCTCCCAAGTTCTGTTGAAGATGAGGATTCCATATAGATATACCATCACAAACGAGTTGGTGAAGGGTCTCAATACATTATCATGTTGAGCACTCAACACACCCTAAAAATTCTATGTTCATTTTTTACTTTTTGGGTACCACTTGATCCTTTACACTGTTTGTTTTGCCTTCAGTATGAAACTGATACTTGTGCTTATCTTTATGTTCATTCTAAAGCCTGCCCGAACATACAACAAAGAATCATCTTAATCATTAAAGGGTCATTAATAAGCTACTTAGGGAATCGGCACACTAAATCTTTCCATGGCACATTTAGGAGTTCGACATCGGTAAATGTTAAAGGTGTTGAAAATCATTTGAGAAGTTTAAAATAGTCAAACACTGATCTTCATCAGCGTCGACAGATGAAAGTCTTTCTTTTTATGATTGAACCTTGGCAGAGGTATCGTCGAAGACCCACCTGTTCAGCTTCGGCATGAAAAATAAAAGGTAAGTGTCGCACAAAGGGAAGAGCGGTATCATCGATTGCCAACACCCGACACGATTTCGGCGTCGGAGAATTACAAAATACAATGCTCATTAAAATTTACATTTTGAATTTGCCGACCCCTGACGCCACTCAAGTGTAGGTAGTCGCAATATATTTTAAGTACTTTCCATGTAAATAGACCCCCTAAGTACAATCCTTACCCACCATCTGAATGTTAAATTGTATGTTCAAATAATTTAAGTAACCTCGGGTTGATAAGCCACGTCAACGTCAAGTTTTAGAGGGAACATATCAACAAACTCACATTGCAAAAATAACATTTATAAAATCATATAATTTGCACAAAAAAATCAGATAGAACAACGTAGTTAATTTACATTCAAAAGGGAACGAGACACATTCAAGAAGCTTCAAGTTTTCATAAAATTAATTCCCACCAAACTTGGGCTACATACAAATAGATATCGTCGACATATTTACTAACTGGCCCAGTCACAGTGAGAGTACAAAATCCTTACTACAAAACATAAGAAATCTTAAGAATCACTTCGGGGAACGAAAAGCAAAGGCTCGCCCATCATGCATCTCCTGCGTGCACACCTTCTCCCGAACTACTTCTTGCATCCTGTAACATTTCCTTTCCCTCTTTCGCTGCCATCCTCTGTGCCTCACGCAACTGCACAATTGTGTCTTGAGCTTCTCAAAGTTGTCTCTGGAGCAAAATTGTGCTTCCTCCGTGACCCTTTGACGCCGATACCTCTTGGTTCTTCGCCGCCAACTAGCCCCGCAACTCTCTATTTTCTTGGTAGAGTTCAGCTATAGCAAGTTGGACCCATTCTAACTGTTGGATGGAACTCTTAACAGGAGAACCTAGTTATTTTTCCCTCCCCTTTCATTCCCCGCTTCCTTTATTAGCAATCCCCACAAGACCCGACTAATAGATAAGCATTGTAGACCCCTTAGCGGAGGGATGTATACTCAGCTCAACTTGGGGGCAATTTTCCTCCCTTTTCCTATATCTTTCCTCGGCCTCCCTCTTCTCCGTGGTGTTCGCTCCTGTGGGGGTGCGGTCTCCAACATACCTCCTTCAGGTGTACTTCTCTCCACCCCAAATTCTGCTAGAGGCGTCGATACTCTATCCGAACGAAATCATGTAGCTCCCGTCGAAGCTTCGAGGATGCTGGGAGCCAATAGAAATGAATCCCAAGCGCGTTGGGGCTCAGACTTGGCATTCTGACTACCTCGCAAACCCCATCCCTTGTTAGGAGGGGATCCTATAATGCAACATTGTAGTGGCTTGGACGCCTACAGATAATTAAGGACCACTACACCGAGTTTCACCTCAATAAATGCACAAGATTAACATCACAGAAGCATAAACTTGACTTATGCGTGGAATTCCCCACAGTGTTCCTAGATTTTATATCCAAACAAAGAAGAAAACCAAAGCGTGCCAAAAGAACACTCATGTTTCATGAAAAGATGCCTTTAAGACTTAACGCGTCACAGCTTCTCATCGGATGTAATCCAGAACGCTTAAAGCGCCACCGATCGGACTTGCAAAGAATGTGCAGTACGAAAATTCCAATCTCTTTAAACTCCCCAGCTTCCATTATTGACGAATGATAGTTGACACACTTGGTAGTATGGATTCTAGAGGCATTTAACAACTTCCTTACTATGGTATCCGACCTTCTGGGAACATACACGCACATGCTCAAGCCTGGCGTCTTTTCCCAGTCCCAAAGGTCGAGCAACTACTATGACGGTTCCAACGATCGTATCCATCGTATTCGATTTGCCACGCTTTGGTGCGACGACATGACTCGTTTAAATAGAAGAGGAGTGGCGGCGTGGATAAAAGACATCGCAGGTAATTCAAAGGAGCAATCATGATCACGTAAGTATTAAATGATCGACACTAACGAGCTCCACAGGTATGCACCGGTCGATTATGTTTGTTGGTATCTTAAGTCATATTTTATCGATCGCTAAACTCTCTCAACCCCTCTTGCAGGAAGGATTCTCCAATCACCGAACAAAGCTTGCTCGGCGATCTCACCAATGAACCCGAAAGAAACTCCAAAGAAGGATCGACAGAGCGATATAGAATGCCAAGTTCCCCGAGTTCAGCACCCCTGATAAATTCATTGAACTGAGCGATGTGGTCAAGTGGCATGCCGAACAGGATGCGCTATGGACCGAAGAGTTAGCAAAAATAGTATATACGAAGCCAGGGCAAGTATAACAATTCGCAGAACATCTAATCAAAGCGCGAGACATGCTACAACACCTGAACTCCACCTTAGTAAAGTATCGGGCGCATGCAGTAGACATCAGGGGAATATATGTGGCCCCGATGGAACATCATAGATTTCCATGGGCCCAAACTTGTGAAAAATTGTTTGTCAACTGGATTGAATACGAGAGCGGTCATCCTTTCCAAGAAGTATCTCGGGATGACTGTTAAAGAAGTTGTTAGAAGATAATGCCACGTGGCAATTTTTGTTTTGTTTAGACTGCAATTAGCTGTTAGTTTCGGTTAGAACTCTATATTATAAATAAATACATCAGCCAATGAGAAAAGGGTCGATGATTGTTGTAAGAACTCTTTCTTTTTGGTTGTTAAGAATTATTTTGAGATTGCTACGAATTGAGAAGTCCTTCTGGACCAAAGACAAACTATTTTCATCAGATGCATGTGATTGGACTTGGAGAAGAACTACTTCCTTTCATGTTTCATGAATGATGCAGTAATGACTAAGAGCAATTAATTATGTTGTCGAGTTATCTGGTGAAATGTTTTGATGTTCTTTGCTTTAATGATGAAGATAAATCGTTGTGTTATTATGTGATGCATGGTTATGTTAGATGAATTATTTTGCTTGTCATTATCTTATTACATATGTGCTTTCTTTTTTATAGTTAGTTTCTCAAACACTAATTGGATGCTTACATGGTTAATGTATCAGTACTAGACCTCTGGTATAGAGTAATTGTCTGCATGTTGAGCAGCGGGTTATCCCAAGCTTAACCTCTTCCCCAGTAGTTGAAACTTAATCCTGTTGTTTGTCAAGTTGGTTTATACTGGCTTGCATCTCTCATATCATCCCCACCCAAGAGAAAATACAGAAGAAGATAGTCCTAACTGAATGAAGAACCTTCACAAAGAAACACAAAGCCCATCGATAAATTGGTCGGATCGCAAGATCTGGAGAACCATTCCATTTTAAACGCTGCAGAGTCTAATTGGGCCTTGGTGGCGGGTTTGGTTCCTACTGTTGAGTCAAGGGATTTAGGTCCCATCAACAGAATTAGCGCTAGAAGGAGGGCATGAGAATGAATGGTTGAGTATATATTTTATCTATCATTTCTAATAGCCTATAGATTCGTAACAACCCACATGCATGGCTAGTCCGTCACAAGACATCCCACACACGTTGAGTATTCCCGAAATGGATAACTCACCCCATCTTGAGGAAGAATCTTTTCACCTTGAAATACCTTACGCTCTTCCTCACGAGGAAGTGAATCAATTCAGGAGAATCACTAGATCCTATGCCCAACAGATCGGTGCGTTGTCCTTAGCCCCCATCCTCTATCGAATAAAACAACAAATCAAACCGGTGGTTAGCACTCCTGGTGAAGTTTTTGTACACTCCGTAGAAGACTTAATAGATTTCGCAATTACCGAAATCCAAGAACCTCTCGATCTGATACCTGAAATGCCAGCCATCGACATCTCCGAGCCAAATGAATTTTCGAAAGAAGAAGTATTCGAATTGGACTCTGAAGATATGGAGGATAATAATAACCACGAGGAATAAAGGGAAATCCCACTTCATAATAATCATCCCTGGTTGGTCGGAGACGCCGTGGTCGTTCTTGGGTGAATACATAATCTTTCCCAGCACCCGGAGAAAATGCTTCCTAAGTACGATCCCGAAACTTCAGGACTACCTAAAGATCATATCAAGAAGTTCATACTCGTGATCAGACTTACGAACATTCAACATGAAGATGTAGTCTGCAGACTCTTCCCCTACACGTTCGATAATTCAGCTTCCACGTGGTATTTCAACTTGCCAGTAGGATCGATAACCAGCTGGACTAAGTTCCAGAAAGTTTTTTTAGATAAATTTGCAGAGGAAACTACTACGGGATCCTTGATGGCAGATTTGTTCGCAGCCACCATGATTCTGAAAGAAAGGGTCAAGGATTTCAATCAAATATTCATGACCATCTTAAAAAAATTCCAGCACGTGGCGAAACCAACTCAAGAGTTACAAATCGAGGTTTATGCCAACGTGCTCCCATCTTCTATTTCTATGTTTGTAAAAAGAGTCGCTAAGAAAACCCTGGCAGAGAATTTTGAAGAGGCCAAGACAATAGAATTCCAGATGAAAGGATGTAAAGAAGGCCAGGTTTCCCTAGTGAAAAAAGAAAGCCATCCCCCTCCCAAGAGAGGACTCCTTCTGACTAGACCTCCGGGAAAACTGGTTGAACAGACTCCCGACAAAGATAATGGTGATATAGAAGATCTACAATGCATGGTGAAGAAATTATCAAACAAAATCATAGGCATGAAGAGAAATGCAGGGGAGGGAAACCAAGGCCAAAGGCCCTATAAACCTTTCTTTGAAAGAAACCCTCCTTTCAAAGCAATTGAACCTCCCCCCACTAACTTAAATATCGATCTAGGGAATTTCGTGTCTGATTTGTTCTGTACTTATCATCAGGAGAACCACTCCTAAAGGGACTTCCCTCAATGGGTACATTCCATGAATTTGATGGCCAATCGGTTTCTAGACGAAGTCTTCCTAGCCGAACAGCCAAGCAGTTAGGTTATGAATATGATAGATGAGGAAGAAGTTGACCCACCATGAGACACAGACATGTTGATATGGGATCCCGACCTGATCATGCCTTCCAACGATATTTTTGAGTCTCGGGAACAACCCGCAAAAGTTTTGGTGATACAAACGCGCAGTAAGGGTCTGCCCGACTCAAAAGATATCGAAGCCACCCAAGCTTTGCAAAGTACGTTAAATCCCGATCACTCAAAAAAGTCTTTCGCTCTCGGTAAAAATCCTATAAGCATTCATACCCAAGAGTCACCCAAACTAGATTAAAACATGGTCAAATATTTGAGGAAGCTAAAGGCCAATATTTCAGTTATGGATATATGTAGGATCCCTCAGCAGAAAGACTTTCTGTTACAGGCCTTGAACTCTATAGAAAACCCGATGATGGGCAATGGCCCAGAAAGAAGTTTGAATCACATAGATTTGGTGGGAAAACCAACTATGAATGCATGTTCGAGAGATAAAAAAGAAAAACCTTTTGTCCCCCCGTTCCTCCTAACGTTTGAAATCTTCAATAGAAACATCCAAAAAACTTTAGTAGATTCTGGAGCATCCTCCAACGTCATGCCCTTGTCTATTTGCAAGAAATTGAATGTTGTTCCTCTCAAGACTGACAAAAATATCATACAACTAGATAGGACCCAGGTCAAGGTCATAAGAGAACTCAAAGATGTGATGATCAAGATATCGATGCACCCCATGTTTGTGCAAGTGATCGACATTATTGTAGTAGATATCCCAAAGGCATATGGGCTATTACTAAGCCGAGACTGGTCTGAAAAGCTAAATAGTTACTTCAGTATGGACTGGGCACACCTTTGGCTACCATTGAAGGGATACAAGAACATGATCAAAATATATATGGAGATATATTTGAAACATACGGTCACTGACTTAGAATCCCCTAACGAGCCATCGTCCACAGATTTTCTCATACTGGGAAATTATTCCTATGACTCCTATTTTGGAAAATTCGCTCCCCTCTTATCCGATGTTCCTCTTACCCAAAATTCTGAATTGATTTTCCAAGAAAAATCACTAATAATGATGGGAGACACCCTTTCTTGCCAAAACTTGGCTCTAGAACTTGCGAAATGAGGGATCGAGGAATAAGAAACTAATAATGGAAATGAAAATAGTGATCCTCATTCGCAAATTTGGACCCTCTATTTTGATGGATACAAATCTCAAGAAGGGTCTAGAGAAGGATGCATCCTCATCAATCCTATTGGAAATTAATCTCCTTGACAATAACTTTCCAATGGGATATCACACGCCTAAAATGGAGATCGTATGCAAAATTTACGACCCTGAGAGGTTGATGTACTAACTTACCCAAACGAGGCCCACATGACTTTTGGTGCTTCATCTCCTAGGGTTAGGTTTTTGGATGTCTAGGGTTTTTGGAATTCTTGTTTATTATAAAAAGGCCTTCAGAGCCTCATTATAACCTTCTTCTTGCGAATGTGTGCAACCGTCACATCTCTTCTCAAAGATAAGCCACCACCATTCCAACAAGCTTGTTTCCGCTGCATTTTTACAGTTTCGGCTTATTTTGTTATTGAATAGAAAACCAGTTTTACTGTATCTCTGTTGTTTTGTGTTAAGAACCTATTAATAATCTGTACTCATTTTGTTCTTCTCATAAAATCCGAATCAGTGGTATCAGAGCAGTCTGCTCCTTGTTGTCTTAATGCATGTCCCCAACGAGGTCGGAGTACAAAGAGTTGGGTCTCGAGCTTGTTTCTCTTGAAGACAGAAGCTCTCGCATGCCCAAGTGACCTCTCATGGCAAGAGAAAAGAAATATGACAGGACAGGAGATCCTTTCAAATTGTTGATTCAAGAATCCCTCACGCAATAGAGGAACGAGATGATGGATAGTTTCGCGCAAATCCTTCGGCGGCTACCAACAGGCGATTCGTCTTCTTCGAACGGAAGCGTCGCCCCCTTCAAGGTACAAATAAACTTTGATATTCCTATATTTGAAGGTCATATAGACATAGATGCTATAGACAAGTGGTTGAATCTACTAGAAGGGTTTTTTTCTGTCCATAACTTTTCGAATAGAGAAAATATTACTTTTGCGCTCCTCAAAGTCATTCCCCATGTCAAAGATTGGTGGGAAACTTTCTGTGAGCAAAAGGAAACAGAGGAAACCTCATTATTTTCAGTCACGAGCACCTAGGAATGCTTCAAGGATTCTATTAAGGAACAATACTACCCTGTCGAAAGTTATGACGACATGTATACCAAATGGACCACACTGCGGCAAGAAAGAGACCAAGCAGTGCCAGATTTTACAAATATCTTCCATACTTTGCGCACCAAGCTAGGTATCAAAGATTCAGAGCAACATTTGGTGCTCAAGTATCGCGATGCTCTGCATATATACATCTAGACCGAAATGGAATTTCTGGACATCTCATCCTTGGGCGCGGCCTACCGATATGTCGTTAAAATCGAGCAGAAGCTCAAACAAAAGACGCGGCAATTTGGGCCTGGGAACCCCGCACAACAAAATCCAGGAAAGGGTGGCCCCAACTCACAGAACAAAGGGCAGAGAAAAGATGGACAGTTTCAGGACAATCAATCCAAGCCACAAGCAAAGAAGGACACCGGAAAGACAAAGAAAGATATCGGGAAGTGGTGCGACTTCCATAAGAGCCCTTGGCATAACACTCCTGACTGACGCTCAAAACAATCATTGGTGGCCGAAGTGAAAGCCTCTGAATTAGATGCAGATTCTGACTCTGAGCCAGAACCAGAAAGGGGAAAGAAGATCATTGACACGGAACCCAGTGCCACCGTTGCTACCACCAATCTCCAGCCTAGTGAACCAGACGAGCCAGAAGAAGGAGAGCGCCTCTTCCATTCATAGATGTGTGTAAAAGGCACCCTTCTACACTTCATCGTTGATAGTGGTAGCCAGAAGAACATCATCTCAGTAGAGGTCATCAAGCGTTTGGCCCTGCCAACAACGCCGCACCCACAACCCTACACCATTGGATGGCTCCGCCAAGGAAGTGATCTCCATGTCAGCCAACAGTGTCGACTGTCGTACGACATCAAGCCCTTCAAAGACGAGGTATTGTGTGATGTTGGTCCTCTTGAATTTTGTGATGTTCTTTTGGGCCAACCTTATTTATGGAAATGTCATGTTGTATATGAGTCTAGACCTCGTAGTGTTATTATTACTTTGAACAAAAAATTGTACAGGATACCTGAGGCAATCCCACCTAGTGTTATTTCCTTGATCCCTGCTAAGCAATGCAGGAAGGTCATCTCTCATACAGGGAAGTTTGTCTTCTTTTTTATTCACTCTCAGAATAAGAGAAAGATTGCAGCCACATCCAGGGTCTCTACGGCTGACCTCTCCACACAGTAGAAGAAAGTAGATAAGGTCATGGAAGAATACTTAGATATCTTCTCCTCACCTATAGGTGTACCTCTGCACTGCCAGGACAATCACCCCATCTTTCTGACCCCTGGCGCACCGCTGCCCAATGGGCCAGTCTATCATCGCTCTTTGTTAGAGAATGAGGAGATCAAGCGACAAATCTAATAAATTCTCTACAAGGGGCACATCCGCCCCATCTCATCACCTTGCAGGAGCCCAATCATGCTGGTACAGAAGAAAGATGGAACCTAGTGACTCTATATTGATTATCGGGCTCTGAATAAAATCACAGTCAGAAACCAGTACCCGATTCCCCGAATCGACGATCTCCTTGATCAACTCACAGGGGCCAAATACTTTAGTAAGATTGATCTAAATTCTGGCTACCACCAGGTCCCGATAGAACAAAACAATGTATGGAAGACCACCTTCAAGTCAAAGGAAGGCCTTTTTGAATGGTTGGTCATGCCCTTTGGTTTGATAAATGCTCCAACCAATTTCATGAGGATGATGGATGATATCCTGCAACAATTCACCAATAATTTTGTAGTGGTGTATCTGGATGACATTCTAATTTACAACAAGACTTGGGTTGAACACTTGCAGCATATTCAATAGGTTCTGCACACCCTGCGGTAGCACAAGCTATACGCCAACTTGGAAAAATGTTCCTTCGAAATGGACATGGTCCATTACCTAGGTGTTAGCGTCAGAAGTCACTCCTGGATTACTTGCAGGAGCAGAGCCTGACACCCATCAGTTTAATGTCATGATTTGTTTATAAGGAGTGACCGAATGGAAGCAAACTCGGAACAATATCGTCTCAACTCAAAAACTAGGCCAGGCATGCATGGGCGAGTGAGGTCTTAGATAAACTTCAAACAATGAGTTGTAGTAAGGGTGAGTAGGGGGAAGACTTGCATGAGAAAAGTGCAAAGGTCTATCATAAACATTAGGTTTGTAACAGACTGAAGGAGAAAGAATACAATAATGTCACAATAAATCCTTTATCATAACATCACTGCAACAATCCACGTGAATCATTCGATCATGAACTCTCTGATATGAGATGAAAACATAGATGGAAAAAGGAGAACTGTTTGTCATAAAACAAGAAATCTCAAACACAGATACACAACCCAGAGAACTAGGATGTTTGTTGA
>ML800439.1:0-16500 GCA_009831015.1 Picea engelmannii | reverse complement strand
ATATATATATATATATATAATAGTAATGATAAAAATCGGGTCATAAGTCAAGGTCAAATGAAACGAAGGAGGAACATAGATTCTACCTTCGCCCAGTGAATCGCCATTTGTTGAGCACTCAACACACCCTAAAAAGTATATGTTAATTTTTTACTTTTTGGGTACCACTTGATCCTTTACACTGTATGTTTTGTCTTCAGTATGAAACTGATACTTGCACTTATTTTTATGTTCATTCTAAAGCCTGCCCAAACATAAAGCAAAGAATCATCTTAATCATTAAAGTGTCCTTAATAAGCTACTTAGGGAATCGACACACATAATCTTTCCATAGCACGTTTAGGAGTTCGACATCGGTAAATGTTAAAGGTGTTGAAAATCATTTGAGAAGTTTAAAATAGTCGAACATCGATCTTGATTGGCGTCGGCAGTTGAAAGTATTTCTTTTCACGATTGAACCTTGGCAGAGGTATCGCCGAAGACCAACCCGTTCAGCTTCGGCAGGAAAACGAAAAGGTAAGCATCGTGCAAAGGGAAGAGCGGTATCGCCGATTGCCGACACCCAACACGATTTTGACGTCGGAGAATTACAAAATACAGTGCTCATTAAAATTTACATTTTGAATTTGTCGACCCCCGACGCCACTCAAGTGTAGGTAGTCACAATATCTTTTAAGTACTTTCCACGTAAATAGACCCCCTAATTACAATCCTTACCAACCATCTGAATGCTAAATTGTATGTTCAAATAATTTAAGTAACCCTGGGTTGATAAGCCACGTCAACGTCAAGTTTTAGAGGGAACATATCAACAAACTCACATTGCAAAAATAACATTTATAAAATCATATAATTTGTACAAAAAACTCAGATAGAAGAACGTAGTTAATTTACATTCAAAAGGGAACAAGATACATTCAAGAAGCTTTAAGTTTTCATATAATTAATTCCCGCCAAACTTGGGCTACATACAAATAGATATCTTCAACATCTTTACTAACCGGCCCGATCACAGTGAGAGTAAAAACTTCTTACTACAAAAGAGAAGAATCTTAAGCATCACTTCGGGGAATGCAAAGCAAAGTCTCGCCCATCATGCATCTCCTGCGTGCACACCTTCTCCCGGACAACTTCTCGCATCCTGTAATGTTTCCTTTCCCTCTTTCGTTTTCATCCTCTGTGCCTCACGCAACCACACAATTGTGTCTTGAGCTTCTCGAAGTTGTCTCTGGAGCCAAACTGTGCTTCCTCCTTGACCCTTTGACGTCGATACCTCATGGTTCTTCACCGCCAACTGGCCCCACAACTCTCTATTTTCTTGGTAGAGTTCAGCTATAGAAAGTTGGGCCCATTCTGACTGCTAGATGGAAGTCTTAACGGGAGAACCCGGTTCTTTTGCCCTCCCCTTTCGTTCCCTGCTTCCTTTACTAGCAGTACCCACAAGCCTCAATCGATAGCTAAGCATCGTAGACCCCTCAGCGGCGGGATGTATACTCAGCTCAACTTGGGGGCAGTTTTCCTCCCTTTTTCCTATATCTTTCTTAGGCTTCCCTCTTCTCCATGGTGTTCTCTCTTGTGGGGGCGCGGCCTCCGGCATACCTCCTTCATGCGTACTTCTCTCCACCCCAACTTCCACTAGAGGCGACGACACTCTATCCGAACGAAATCATGTACCTCTTGTTGAAGCTTCGAGGACGCTGGGAGCCAATAGGAATGAATCCCAGGCGTGTTCGGGCTCATACTTGGCTTTCCGGCTACCTCGCAAACCCCATCCCTTGTTAAGAGGGGATCCCATAATGCAACAACGTAGTGGCTTGGATGCCTCCAGGTAATTAACGACCACTACACCGAGTTTCGCCTCAATAAACGCACAAGATTAGCATCACAGAAGCATAAACTCGACTTATGCGTGGAATTCCCCATAGAGTTCCTAGATTTTATAGCCAAACAAAGAAGCAAACCAGAGCGTGCCAAAAGAACACTTGCATTTCATGAAAAGATGCCTTGAAGACTTAATGCATCACAACTGCTCATCGGATGTAATCCAGAACACTTAAAGCGTTGTCGATCGAAGTTGCAGAGAATGTGCAGTACGAAAATTCCAATCTCTTTAAACTCCCCAGCTTCCATTATTGATGAATGATAGTTGACATACTTGTTAATATGGATTCTGGAGGCATTTAACGACATCCTTACTACGGTAACAGACCTTCTGGGAACATACACGCGCACGCTCAACCCTGGCGTCTTTTCCCAGTCCCAAAGGTCGAGAAGATACTATGACAGTTCCAAAGATCATATCCGCCGTACTCGTTTTCCACGCTTTGGCGTGACGACGTGACTCATTTAAACTGAAGAGGAGCGACACCGTGGATAAAATACATCGTAGGTAATTAAAAGTAGCAATCGATATCACGTAAGTATTAAATGATTTACACTAACGAGCTCCATAGGTACACACCGGTTGATTATGTTTGTTGGTATCTTAATTCATATTTGCTCGATTGCTAAACTATCTCAACCCCGCTTGCAGGAAGGATTCTCCAATCACCGAACAAAGCTTGCTCGGTGATCTCACCAATGAACTCGAAAGAAACTCCGAGGCAGGATTGACAGAGCGATATAGAATGCCAAGTTCCCTGAGTTTGGCACCCCCGATAAATTCATTGAACTGAGCAACGTGGTCAAGCGGCATGCCGAAAAAGATGCACTATGGACTGACAAGTTAGCAAAAATAGTCGATGCGAAGCTAGGGCAAGTACAACAATTCGTATAACATCCGATCAAAGCCCGAGCCATGCTACAACAACTGAACTCCAACTTAGTAAAGTACCTGACACATGCAGTAGACATCAGAGGAATATATGCGGCCCTGATGGAACAACATCAATTTCCATGGGCCCAAACTTGTGAAAAACTATTTGTCAGCTGGAGTGAATACGAGAGCATTCATCCTTTCCAAGAAGTATCTTAGGATGATTGTTAAAGAATTTGTTAGAAGATAACACCACGTGGCAATTTTTGTTTTGTTTAGACTGCAATTATCCGTTAGTTTCGGTTAAAACTCTATATTATAAATAAAGACATCGACCAATGAGAAAAGGGTCGATGGTTGTTGTAAGAACTCTTTCTTTTTGGTTGTTAAGAATTATTTTGAGACTGCTACGAATTGAGAAGTCCTTCTAGACCAAAGACAAATTATTTTCATCAGATGCATGTGATTGGACTTGGAGAAGAACTACTTCCTTTCCTATTTCATGAATGATGTAGTAATGAGTAATAGCAATTAATTATGTTGTCAAGTTATCTAGTGCAATGTTTTGATGTTCTTTGCTTTAATGATGAAGATAAATCATTGTGTTATTATGTGATGCATGTTAATGGTAGATGAATTATTTTGCTTGCCATTATCTTATTACATATGTGCTTTGTTTCTGATAGTTAGTTTCTCAGACATTAATTGGATGCTCACATGGTTAATGTATTAGTACTAGGCATGTGGTATAGAGTAATTGTCTGCATGTTGAGCAGCGGGTTATCCCAAGCTTAACCTCTTCCCCAGTAGTTGAAACTTAATCCTGTTGTTTGTCAAGTTGGTTTATACTGGCTTGCATCTCTCATATCAGCCCCACCCAAGAGAAAATACAGAAGAAGATAGTCCTAACTGAAGGAAGAACCTTCACAAAGAAACACAAAGCCCATCGATAAATTGGTCGGATCGCAAGATCTGGAGAACCATTCCATTTTAAACGTTGCAGAGTCTAATTGGGCCTCGGTGGCGGATTTGGTTCCTACTGTTGAGTCAAGGGATTTAGGTCCCATCAACACATCCATCAGCCTCATGAATGTGGATGGTGCATTTTTTACGCCAAAGGGCATGACCAACCATTCAAAGAGACCTTCTTTAGATTTTAAAGTTGTCTTCCACACAACAGTGGCTTTGATGGGAACCTAGTGGTAGAAATACTTTAGGTCAATGATCTGGACAGATTTCCACACATGAAATGACTTTACTGTGTTCACCAAGTTGATTTGCATAGTGGTGAAGGTGGTAAACTTATATGTTTTGAGTTTTATTTTCTCATGCATTTTATTAATGCTTTGTGAGGAAAGGGTCTCATGCATTCTTATAGTTTATGATATGCTCATGCATATTAATTATGCTTTATGAGATTTTGGAAACTCATATATTATTCACTTTTGATGTAAAATGATTAATACTTGCGAGGGAAATTAAACTCACGTATTTATCATTAAATTATAATTTTGGAAATTGGTTTTTATGTGAGAAACCACTTCACACCAATTTGTCATTATTCTCAATTATAGGTTGAGATAATAAAGGACATGGATGAAGAGTCTTTGGGTGGTTTTGAGACTTTTCCCTTTATGTGCTTGAAGATAGTTTGAGATCCTACATTCATGGATCTTGTTTTTCCTCTTTTGTAATTAGATCCTATTATTGTGGATCTAGGAATTAATGCTCTTTTTTAAGAGTGAGTGAGGAAAACTATATAAGACCTTATGTGAGACCTATGTAAGGGGGGGAGAGTAATGGAGAGTTAATGGGTCGAGTTAGAAATCCATAGTGCTACTACTCCTAATTTTTGAGAGACTTATGCATGTAAGGTATTATCCTTCTTGATGTATGGAGAGATGTGAGTATGAGTAGTCTTCTTGAATCCTCATTGAAGGAGAAGGAATCTCTTATGTAACCTCTTATGAGAAGGTCCCACCATCTTTTGAAGAAGGAATGAAAGTGATCTGTATTCCAATTGAAGCAGGTCCGAAGATGTATCCCAGGAGGGGTGAACTCTGTTACCAACATTGGTTGTCTCTCTCTTGTCTTTTCATGTGCTTATTCCATTTGAGTTCTTGTATGTTATGTATTCTTGTTTAAAAATCATGGTTAATCATAAATTCATATGCTCTTTAATCCTTATGCAAATACTTCGTTAAAAAATGATTCTCGATTGAAAACTTGCATAAAGTACTCATCTATTTTCAGATCATGTGGTATCATAGCTAGGTTGACTGCCTTGCAGGATGGGAAAAGGAGAAAAGAAAGCAGAAAGACTTCAAGAATTAGAAGAGATAAATCACAGCATTCAAGCTGAAAATGCGGAGTTGAGGAGGCTTTTGCAGGTTGCAGAAGAAGAGAAGCATGAGCTTCAAGAGAGGTCTCAGCTTCATGGAGAAGTCCTCAATGGAATTATTGAAGAATTGCAATTCGAATTGCAAACCAAGGATAATCTCTTGGCTAAGTTGCAACATCGTGAATGAATGGAAGACAAAGAACCTTATACCGTGGATGCACAAACTCAAACCGAGGTATATGATGTTTCTTCATGTTCAATGTTTTCTCAGTATGAAACTAACGTGGGCATGAAGCTCCTCACGAAGATGGGATACAGAGGAGGTGGACTTGGCATTCATGGCCAAGGAATCACTCAGTCATTAGAGGTGGTACAAAGACCACGATTTGCAGGTTTGGGATACGGTCAAGAGGAGATTGAAGAGTGATCAAAGATCGTTGAAGCAAGAGCCACTTCAAAAAACATTTTTACATCATTGGATTCCAAGAGAGGTGTCAAATCATCTAGTCCTAGCCCTCATCAGATATACATCAAGGACAATTCAAGAAGGTATGAAAGGAATTCAAATCCTTTTCTTGAATATAAGAAAAATTATTTCTGTGTTGCATCTTCTAACAATGGTGTAGCCAAGAATCAAACGAAGAAAGTTTGGGTTAAGAAGATAGATGTGTACATGGGAAGTGAGACAAATTAGAAACCACGCCTTCTGAGTCCTCCTATCACGAATGCATCGTTGAATGGAAAACGAAGGAATTTTTGCAATCATTTCAACATTAGTGGCCATTGGGAGAAGAAATGTTGGAAGATCCACCCACAATTACGTTTTAATTTGAGGAAGAAACCTGCTCCAACACTCATCAAGAAAGAGGTTGCGAAAGATTTTTTGATCGATGTTCCAACACCGATCTCAGAGGAAACGCAACTATAGAAAGAAGGTCCTTTAAATTGGTTGGGTAATAAATGGATAGCATTTTTTCATAGTTGAGCGTTGTCATCATGCATTGTATGCTTGTTTACATTAGTGAAAATCATGAATAAATATTGAATTCATATGCATAAGAAAAATATGGAGGTAGATCGCTTATTAAAAGGTGAAATTAAACTCTAATGGAGTTTTGTAGATTTTGAGGTGAGATTGGTTTCGAAATCAATGTTTCCATCAAAAATGAAGGTTGTCGAAGAAGTTATGTTTCCAAGAACTGATGGTTGTATGAGTCAGAACATGGAATTGCAGATCCCTCGAGGCAAAATGTTATACAACAAATTGTTGGACAAAATTGGTGATGAAATATTCCTCTGTATAGACATGACCAAAGTCGATAAAATGTTGACAAATATTTCCGGAGTAGGTCTTGGCTTCTGAGCGCCATTGAGAGATATTTGATCGAGCTTCCAAAGTGGCCAAGCCGGTTGAATGATCCTCCTCAACATGCCACAGATATAAATAATTTTTTTCCTGATACACAGAGATGGCAACAAAGAGTAAAATACTATAAGAATGTGTTGAATCTGAGGTTAGGATCTTCAAGTGTACGCAATCTTATGGATATGAATGCAGGTTTTGGTGGCTTTGCAGCAACAGTTATTGCAGATCGTGTCTAGATCATGAACGTTGTTCCTGCTTTGTACTCGTAATGACAAGCTCTGCAGCATCCAAAGATATTCCTTCTGCTTCAATACGATGCATTATTTTGTAAGTTGCATTGATGTCCTCTCTTGACTTCCTTCCTGGTTTCAAAAGATGGCCAAGTTTATTTCCCCCAAGGGAATGACCAGTTAGAACCATCGCAACATTCAAATCTCCTGACAAGAGTGTTGCACCATCACCTGCATCGGCATAGTGTCCATGGATAACATAAGGCCAAATTGGATCGTCGTTACCCGTTTTTAGATCAAGTCAACACTTGCACATCTCTTAATATTAAGGGTATTAGATGATCTGTAGATGTGATTGCCAGCAATTGACACAAACAAACAACAATACATTCATTTGTCTTTGATGTGTGCACTGATCTGGACTAGTGATCTGATATTCTCATCAACAATGGACCAGATGCACATGTAAACATCGATCTATTGGGATCTAGTGCATTGACGTGGATCGAGTACCCATCACAAGGGTTTCCATGCTATCTATGTGATTCAAATGTCTAAGATACTACAATACTAATATTTTTGTTCTATTGTCAGCGATCAAGCAGACGTGCCTTTGTTTCAGTAGATTTTGACGTGCACAAATCCCATGTCAATCTCAATGAAACAATGATCTGGAGGACGAATCTAGGTGTTGTAACAATCTAAGGATTTTTATTTAGATCAGAGGGATATTTTCCACGTGGAATGTGTGATTTGTTGGGAACACAGATCTGAAGAATGAGAGCTCAAATGCAATGCAATGTGGCAGCCATGATTTACAGTTTGCATTCGGTGAAACATATTTCATTTTTGGTTATATAGATCGCTAAAGCACCAAAGTCGAGATTTGATCTGCCGACGGGCCTGAATTTCTGCATGAAAAGAGTGATTTCTCTTTCATAGTGGAAAATCATTGAAATCTATTGCAACAGATTATTTTGTGTGATAGATCGACCATCAATCATGGAATGGATCGATGGTGATCCTATTCTAAATCGACATATCTTATTGGTCGATTTTGATAAGCCATTCACAGATGGATATTCAATGCACATACCAGGTCTACGAAAGAATAATCTTTCCAATCTCCAGGCGCAGGAAGAGGTCTCCACGTTCCGTAGAATGGGGATCAAATTCGCCATTTGTGCTCTGTCAACGTCACAGTAGTAGGTTACTAGAAAGATAAAAATCCGCTCGAAGTCACAGAGTTATGGGTGAGTCCATGGTTTTCGTACCTATCTTTGTGGCATGGTTTGTTCCCTGTTTTTCAATACTAGTCTAGGAAAATCATCTCATGTGTTCGGTCACATGGAGTTCCTTGAGATCAAACCAAGTTTTAGGACTATCAATTGTCAATCAATGGTCTTCTTCCTACCTCTCTCTCGCAAATAATCGGTCTTGACAGGACTGAGAGTCAAAGTTGGTGTTGTTCCAAGCCTCTCCATCGTGGTCACAAGACACCCCCAGCACCGAAAAATCAAGATCACATGGAATTCTTTGTTCGAGCGTCGACCGCGAGAGTTTATGCCAGGGAGAGGAAGCTTGGGTTCTGTTATAGAGCATCGAGATTTTCCCATGGACCAAAGGTCCGAGAGCCACCAAAATCACAAAACCTTGGTCCTATGTCACATGGATCTAACGCTTGGTGGAAATAAAACTCGTGGTATTTTAACAATTTTAATTTGGTGTGCCCCTTTAGATGGATTTCTTTATATTATACTTATGTGTTATGTTGTGAAAACCAAGTGCTCATACCTATAATGACCATTAAAGGAATATTGGGCATGATGCACATTTGGGTTTGAAAACCATATATTTTTCCTTTGTGCACGTGTTTGACACATAAAAAAATTGCCTTCAAAAATTTGATGTAATTGCCATGGAAGGGCCATAGTTTGGTCATAGTGCATTTTCCTTGGCATCATATTTGGCATGAGAATTGCCTTGAATTTTGATGTATTTTCCATGTAAAGGTATTGATGTAAGCATGAAATAATCATGTAAAAATATTATGAAGCATTGTAATGGATTTTTAGCCACTCTTGAGTGAGTAGAGTGGGAGGCGTTATTTTTGCACCTTAATCCTTAATTGGCTTCTTTGTAATCATCATGTAATCAACTGAATGAGGCCTATTTTGGAGATTCATTGTAAACTTGACCAAAGAGTGTAGTTATAAACTCTTGGCAAGTAAGATACTCCAAATATTGAAGTACAGGTCATTAGCTACAGGTTGCAGATTTATGCAGATGCGGGCTTTGCATTTCAGCGCCGAAGAACAGAGGTGAAGGAGACAAAGGATGTGCCTTTCCAAGCATTTGCTTTGCATTGGTTGCAAGTGTTGGCTTTGCATTCTGATTCTGAAGTACGTGTGTGAAGGTGTCTTGATAGAATGCGCCTTTTGAGGACATTTGCAAAGAGATAAAGTTGATAGTTTTGGAGACCAAAAGGTTCTTTGTGGGGAGGCATGATCCAGGTGGATTTCCACACATGAAAGGACTTTAATGTGTTCACCAAGTTTATTTGCAGAGTGGTGAAGGTGGTAAACTTATATGTTTTGAGTTTTATTTTCTTATGCATTTTATTAATGCTCTATGAGGAAAGGGTCTCATGCATTCTTATGCTTTATGAGATGCTCATGCATATTAATTATGCTTTATGAGCTTTTGGAAAACTCATATATTATTCACTTTTGATGTAAAATGATTAATACTTGTGAGGGAAATTAAACTCATGTATTTATCATTAAATTATAATTTTGGAAATTGGTTTTTATGTGAGAAACCACCTCACACCAATTTGCCATTATTATCAATTATAGGTTGAGAGAATTAAGGAAATGGATGAATAGTCTTTGGGTGGTTTTGAGACTTTTCCCTTTATGTGCTTGAAGATAGTTTGAGATCCTACATTCATGGATCTTGTTTTTCCTCTTTTGTAATTAGATCATATTATTGTGGATCTAGGAGTTAATGCTCTTTTTTAAGAGTGAGTGAGGAAAACTATATAAGACCTTATGTGAGCCCTATGTAAGGGGGGGGAGAGTAATGGAGAGTTAATGCATGGAGTTAGAAAGCCATAGTGCTACTACTCCTAATATTTGAGAGGCTTATGAATGTAAGGTATTATCCTTCTTGATGTATGGAGAGATATGAGTGTGAGTAGTCTTCTTGAATCCTCATTGAAGGAAAATGCATCTCTTATGTAATCACTTATGTGAAGGTCCCATCATATTTTGAATAAGGAATGAAAGTGATCTACATTCCAATTGAAGCAGGCCCGAAGATGTTTCCAAGAAGGGGTGAACTCCGTTGCCAACATTGGTTGTCTCTCTCTTGTCTTTTCATGTGCTTATTCCATTTGAGTTCATATATGTTATGTATTCTTGTTTAAAAATCATGGTTAATCATGAATTCATATGCTCTTTAATTCGTATGCAAATACTTCGTCAGAAAACGATTCTCGATTGAAAACTTGTGTAAAGTACTCGCCCATTTTCATATCAGTCAATCTTTCTAAATAACTTTTCCCCCTTGAGTTGGTCAAGAAGGTCATCAATTCAGGGAATTGGGTACCGGTTCCTAACTGTAATTTTTTTTAATGCTCTGTAATCAATGAAGAGCCACCAGGTCTCGTCTTTCTTCTGCACTAGTACAATCGGGCTTCTGCAAGGGGAGAAATTGGGTCTGATGTGCCCCTTTTGAAGCAGCTCTTGGATCTGACGCTTGATTTCGTCATTTTCCATTAACGAGCGACGATATACTGGTCCATTAGGTAGAGGTGCACCAAGGGTTATATCAATTGGATGATTGAATTGACAGTGCATCGGTACCCTAGTGGGTGAGGAGAAGATGTCTCTGTACTCTTCCACGATCCTGTCCACTTACTTATGATGAAAAGAGAGGCTCTGTGTAGAGGCAACAGATGTGACGACGACCTTTTTCTTACTATGAGAAAGGATCACAAAGAAGACAAACTTCTCGGTATGTGAAATGGACTTACTGCATTTCTTAACAGATATTAAAGAAATAACAATAAGCGATGCTACCTCTGGTATCCTGTACAATTGTCTACCCAAAGTAATAATAATATTGCGGGGTCTAGACTCATACACAACATGCATCTTCCACAAATATGGTTGTCCTAAAATAACATCAAAAACTTTAAGGGGAGAAATATCACACAATACCTCGTCTTTGAAGGGCTTGATGTCATAGGGAAGATGACACGGTTGGTTGATGCGAAGATCTCTTCCTTGGAAAATCTAGTCAATGGTGTAGGGTTGCGGGTGCGGTGTCATCGACGGTTCCAGCTGCTTGATGACCTCTGCTAAGATCAGGTTCTTCTGAATTCCACTATCGAAAATGAAATGAAGCAAATCCCCCTTTACCCACATCTGTGAGTTAAAGAGGCGTTCCCCTCCCTCTAGTTATTATGGTTTTCTTGGTTGGAATTTGGTGGTAGCGATAGTGGCGCTATGTTCGACATAAATAATCTACTTCCCTCCTTCTGGATTTGATTTGGAGTCAGAATATGCCTCTGACTCGGAAGATTTCATCTTGGCCACCAATGACTGCTTGGAACGATAGTCTTCGATGTTGTGCCAAGGGATTTTATGGTATTCACACCACTTTCCTATGTCCTTCTTCAACTTCTCATTACCCTTCTTTTGTTGTGGCTTGGACTGGTTGTCCTGAGAGTGGTCATCTTTGCTTTGTCCCTTGTTTTGTTGGTTGGGGTTGTCGTTTCCTTGCTTCGATTGTAAGGAGTTTGCAGATCCAAACTCTCGCCTCTTTTTCTTAAATTTATGCTCGATCTTGACAACATATCTATAATTTTCACCTAATGATGTGATGTCCAGAAACTCCATTTATGTTTGAATGTATCTATGCAGACAACTGCAGTATTTGAGAACCAGATTTCGTTTAGAGTCTTTGATACCCAATTTGGTGTGCAGGGTATGGAAAATATTGGTTAAATATCGTACTTTCTGGTCCCTTTCTTGACGCAGCATGGTCCATATTGTGTACTGGTCCTTGTAGCTTCCAACAGGTAGTATTGTTATTTAATGGCATACCTGAAGGAATCCCATGTGGGGGCGACCACAAATATTGCAGATTCCTCTATGGCCCTTTGCTCAGAGTAAGTATCCAACCAGTCCTTGACATGGGGGACAACCTTCAGGAGTGCAAAAGTAATATTTTCCTTATCGGAAAAATTATGGACCAAAAAGTACCCTTCGAGCAGATTTAGCCATTTATATACAACATCCACATCTATCAATCCTTCAAATAATGGAATATCAAAATTTACTTGTACCTTGAAGGGGGTTGCAAGGCCACTTGATGAAGATGTGTCTATTTTGGGAAACCATCGAAGGATTTGTTCAAAGTTGTCCATCATTTTGTTCCTTTGTCGAGCAAGGGCTTCCTTGAGCAACATTTTAAAAGGATATCCTACTCCATCATATTTTTTCTCGTCCCCCATGGGTTGTTGTCGGGCTCAGCATGGGCGATCTAGCAAAGGCTCGATTGGTTTGAGTCCCAACTTCATGTACCTAGATATTGTCGAGGACATGCACTAAGAAAAATAAATGAAGAGAAAATCGCTCTGATACCACTGATATGGATTTATGAGCACAACGAAATGAATCACATGATGAATACAATAACACAGAGATACAAAGAACAACAACATATATCCAGTGAACAATAACTTCTATTGAATAAATAAAATAGACTGAAACTGTAAAACTACAGAATTGAAAACAACTTGCTCGAATGGTGGTAGCTATCTCCGAGAAGAGATGTGGCTGCTACGTGCATCCGGAGAAAAATGATTACAATGAGGCTCCAAAGGCCTTTTTAACATTACTCATGAATGCCAAAACCCTAGACATCCAAAAACCTAACCTTAGGAGACGAAACACCAAAATTTATGTGGGCATCGATGGGCAAGTTGGTACCTCAACTTCCCAAGGTCGTAACTTTTTCATACGACCTTCGTTTTAGGTGCATGATAGCCCATTGGAAAGGTATTTTCGAGAACTACACATTATTCCATCAAACTCTGACTCCGTCTATATTTTGACTGTGGCAATCCAAAAAAACACTGTTTAGGGCCCCAAAACTACCTTGGAATTACAAAAATATGTATTGACATGAAAAATTCCAACATAAGCCAGTTGGATTAGGTGGGTGACCACCAATATCCACTTGGAAGATATGCAAGGATTCAGATAGCCCCAGAAGTGTAGAACCCACAATTACAAAGAATTATAAAAGAACGTGTTGAACTAAAAATTGTCAAGAGGATCCAGTTGGAATAGGTGGGTGGCCACCAATATCCACCTGGATCAGGGTTGGCCTTAACAATGGCCTCACGACTGGCGGACTTGAAATCAAAGAAAAAGTTGTTTTCTCGTCATATCGATGAGTGGATCAAAGAGTATTTATGCCTAGACATATGAATCCAAGTAGACCGACTCATTTCCTATAGGAGTAGCGCTGGTTAGGGGTCTCGAAAGGAGGCTATAGAGAAGAATAAGATGAACTTGAAGCTGCTAGCTAGACCGGTGAGGCCTCCACTATGACTACAACTGGATAAATACGTGCAAAGCACCTTCTCTTAATACACATAAGAAAACATTATAACTACCTTTTGTTGCATTGATAGTTATTGCGGCCAATATTTCTCAGGTATGATTTGAACTTGAACCTATCCACTACTAGCTTCAACCTTATGGTCTTTGGTTTTCTCTTTTGAACCTAAACCTATCTGCTACTAACTTCAACCTTATGGTCTTTAGTTTTCTCAAGACAAACAAAAGATTTGTTGAGATCTCTACTGGTAGTGGTGGAAGAGTAGGAGCAACACCAACACTGGTACCAACTCAGGGATGAACTAGTACAACTTTGGCATTGGATTTAACTAGCAAGTAAACTCTGACATTGGATTTAACTAGCAAGTAGACTCTATATAGATTTGATTCCAGGATGAATGTTCATGCAAATTGTTGCTCAAGGATGAACTAGTGCATCTTTGGGGGTAATATATATATATATATATATATATATATATATGATTCCAAAATGAAGGTTCACGCAAACTATTGAATGTCTGCATGCAACTCTAGGAATATTCATGCATGCAAACGACCACATGTTTGCATGATAACTTCTATTGATGCAATGGATACTTAGACTGCAGAGAGGAATCGAGCACAGAAAGACCTGGAACCTCTATTACAAAGCGACCAAAAACCTAATACCTCTATTGCATAATGGTGTGGGACAAAGTGTCAAAAAGATCAGAAAATGACCAATGTAAATTTATATTTAAAAAATTTTAAAAATCAATTTTAAAAACTAATAAATATGATAAAAGATTTCAAACATGCAAAGATAATTATGTCAAGTCAAAGGTGTTTAGAGCAATCACAAAGAAATTTCACAAAAATAAAAAATAAAATAAGACCATATTTTTTTTATATTTCATAAAAGAAATTAATAAGAAATTCAAGAAAGCATTGGTTAAAATATAAAAACCAAAAGAATTAATATAAAGTTGACATCGTTGAGATAACTATGGTACATGCTTCAACAAGGGTAATTATGTCATGTCAAAGGTGTTTATACCATTGACCAAATATTTTCACGAAAAAAAAAATAAAGAATTTATATCTATTTATATTTTCATAAAATAAAAAAAATAGGAAATTTAAAAAAACATGGTTAAAATACAATAATAATGAAAGTAATTAATATAACATTGAAATCCAATTGATAACTATAATACCTGCTTGGGTAGGCAGGTAGCTTTCAAAAGACATTGTATGAATTATTCATATACAGCTCCTCACTAGACTTATCCAGCTCAAGATGGCACAAGGATGCCTCTTAGATTATTTCTGGGAACTTGTGCACAAGAAACAATTCTTCAGAAGTGTAATGAGGACCTTTCCAAACTTAAATTATGTATAGTGACACTAACCAACTTAAGCAATATATACAGAAGACATTTAAGGCATTTTATAGAGGTTATAATTACAAATAACACATACTTTTCAAACAAATTGTGATGAGTTTTATGAAATTTTCTACAAATATACAGGTATTATTGAGCCAACAAGATAAAATATAAAATATTGGCATCAAGTTCAAAATTTTCACCATGAGTATATTAAAATTGTTTTGTAGTTTACTATGCCCATAGATTAGGACGAAGAAGATGTTAGATTAGAATCAAGAAGATGTTTGAGAATTGTGCACGACAAGATGGAAAAGATGAATACTTCCATACCAAGGGGAAAGAAGACAAAACCAGTGAGTGAGCACTGCCTATAGTATCCCAATTCATCTACTTGGCATGAGTATACATGGGCATAAGATTGAAGGTTTTGGTCAGTTTGACCTCCCTTTCTTAGATATAGGTTCAAACATCATTATATCCTCCTTATTTTTATGCTTGAACATGTTAGAGGAACCCATGGTTGATAAATTTGGGCATTTGTTTTGAGAGAAAGGTTCTTCAAGAAAATCATTCCATAAAGCAGTTTTACAAAATGAATCTTATAAAACATGTCAAGAATATAGAAAAAAAGTCATAAGGGATTTATCAATGCTAAGAGATTTTTTGAATAAATTCCCACCAGTTTTATTTTGCAACTTGACACTTATGCAGGTGATAACAATAACCATTATCTCTTTGATTTTGCATCCATGTTCACAACAAAGAATACTTTTCTTTTGCATCCATGTTCACAACAAAAAAAAATATTTTTGCAATTGTATATATGAGCTTTCCCCTAGTTGGTTATGCCCATAAATATATAGTTGGAATATATGGGATTTCTTTTGCATCCATGTTCACAACAAAGAATATTTTTGCAATTGTATATATGAGCTTCCCCCTAGTTGGTTATGCTCATAAATATATAGTTGGAATATATGGGAAGGTATCAACTCACTTGAAAAAATGAAATATAATATCACTACAACATATCATGGACAACTACAAAATGATTCAATATGAAAGTAATGTCACTCCATACTTGATTGAGGAGGTTTATAACTTTAAGTTCTTTGTGGAGAAACACTTATTCGATGGAAGTTAGAAGATAGTGGGCATCAAATCCCCTTAATACTTCAAATTCAGTATGGCTGATGGAATATCTTTCATGCAATACAAGATATCTATTAGAGATGAACATTGGTCTCATTGCATAAATATATGGAAGAAAGGGCTAATGGTACGCTGGTTTTGTCGAAGAGAGAACCTATTATCACCATTCAAAACAATAATAGATATGGAAGACTTGAAGAGTGGAATAAAGTCATATATTACTCATTACAATGCAACAATAGAAGATGGAGGGGAAGAATATTGGCTTCCAAGGATAACAAATTGGGGAAATATTTTGAAGGTTTTAGATGTACCCCTAGTTAATTAAGTTAGGCCAAGAGGTTTTTTCTCGTAAGAAAACAAAACAAGAATCAGACACCAACAATGATACTCAACAAAAAGGTCCATATAATCAATGAAATATATGTGAGGCCTTCTGGTAATAAGTTTACTTAAAAATTTAATCCAAAAAAAATGTGAAAAAATATCATATATTAATTATATTACTAAGTGATAAAAAGCCAATATGGTTAGGAAATACAATGGGTGATGTCTATAAATATATAGATGATGTTTGGAGATACAAGGTTCTAGTTAAATGGTGAAAACTAAACAATGGACAATTGGAAGAGATAAAGATGACATGAT
>ML800438.1:193364-209106 GCA_009831015.1 Picea engelmannii | reverse complement strand
TTATCTGTGGGGAATTCCTACTCATAAGTCAACAAAGACCCAAGCATCAAGGTGCTCTAATAATTTAGACAAACTTGTAGGAATACATAAGAAACCAAACATGCTTCAATGCTTCTTGGAAAAACGGCTTCCTGGTGAACTATCAAAGCTTAAAATTCTGAGAATGGATCATAAATATGATTCTAATGATGCAAATGGTACATTGATTGGAATCAAGATGAGGGGATGAACTATCATGAGGAGGTCCTAGAGTTACCCCTCTCACCAGGTCAAGCATGGGGACCTGATGGTAAACATGGGATAACCAATCTATTTATTAATTGCATAGAGTAGAATGATTCGATATATGGTACATATCATCTCCAATACGAAATGTACAGATATTGCACCAATGAGGCTAGCGTGACAAACTGCCTAGCAAATGAGAGGAGAGTATATCCCAACTAGGTCATTGGGGTTTAGGCATATAGTGGATAGTGATCAACTCTGAAATTGGCCATAGGGGCCATCACAACCCTAAGAATAAGACCCCCCCCCATCGGATGATAATGACAGAAAATGATCAGGTGTGACTAAGTGGGCATGATTCCCCCTGCTGTGTGAATATGCATCATGAAAAGAGAATGCCCCAGATGATGGGCATACACATATGAACTGTGGATGCATTTTTGGAAAGGAAAAGGTGGATTTCCAATATGTTATTTACATATGAGTCAGTGGGACTCAACTTGTGGGTTCACAAATAGGTTATAATGTCACTATACTAAAGATTGCCTATGGCTATGGTGAACAAATGATCATCAAAAACATATTTTGATTCAACAACATACTGGTCTAATGGACTAGGTTGATGTGGTAAAAAGTAGGAACGATGATGGAGATTGTTCCAAGGGTAATCCAACACAACAAGGGACTCCATGATGTCTTCATTGGAATGTAATACTGAGATGCAAGAACCCACACTCCCATATGAGGTGGTAGAAGATGGGCTAGTGAACCCAGTATCAACGCCATGGGAATGAGAAATATGGTTGACATGCGTGACATATATAGAGGTAGATTCATGACTCCACCAATGTTGAGAATGAATTGACACATGAAATACATAGAATGCTTTGATGTATGCTAGCATAAATTGTAACATTTTTTGATAATTTCAATCTCATGGAAGTTGAAAGGTAGATAATTTGCAAGAAATTCTCATCGTTTTTCACTTTAGAAGGCCCGATTTCAATGATGGGTTTACTATTATCTTGGGAAAACCTTACTCACGTAAGGAAGAAGTCCTATACTACTGGGGTTTGGTGTTCCAGAGAAGAAAAATCCACATGAAAAATGATGTTAAGGGCATCGTGGAATTGGGGTAGTTTACAACAATGATGAGAATAGTGTCCATACACATCACACAAAGCACATGGGCGATTCATGCACAAGGACTTAATAATTTTAGAGGATGATTCAAGAAATGTAACTTGCACAACCGGTGTGGAAGGAGTTGGTTACAAATCATTTGCATTAAGAATCCCTTTGATTTCAAGGATATCACATAAAGTGCATGGAGGTATGGCTCAAGGTGTTGGGTTATGGGTGGCCATGGCTTGTCTAGGGTTATCTGTGCCCCCTTTGTTTTTGGATTTCCCCCCTTTTTCAATTCCTTTCCCTATTTGTGTAGGGTTAGGTTGGGCCTGTGTAGGTGACTTAAGAGTTACAAGAGTAGTCAGTATCAATTGAAAAGGTGTTAAGGACAAATAAGGAATCGACTTTAAGGGTGGTGGAGGATCCAAGTACCATATAGGGATCCCCAATGTGAGGTTGAACAAATTCAACGAGGCCACAAAAGGGTACTTACTATTATTGGAGGTGAAAATAAGAAAGGGGCATAACTAGAGTAATATTGATGAGGATTCCCCTCTAGTGTTGGCATTGAAGATGCAAGAGCCAAGGGCTCAACAGATGGCTACGAAGATGGACCCATAGGTAGATGAGATGATGACACCAGATAGACATTGGATGAAATTGGATGGGTAATTATAGGTGTCGGATTGTAATACATGCCAAATAATGTCGAGTCTTTATAGACTCCAGGGATAATATCAGAAAGAGAGGTGACCAATGGGATCACATCCAAGGAAGAGACAACTTTGTCAAGGTAGATTGGAGTCTTAGGATCATGGTAAGTCAATTGATCAATGGTGACAATTTTCCCTTTGTGGGGGAAAATCATCACATGGAAAAAAAAATGAGGCAACCTCTTTCATATTGTTCATAAAACTACAACCTAAGAGGATGTTACAGTCCAAAGGGACATCTATAACCTAAACATCAATACACACTTGTTTTCCTGCTACCTTGATGAAACAATTCTGGTATAACCCTTTTGGTTGAGAAGTCCTACCATCATACACATGAAGGAAAATGGTAGATGGAACAAATCTTGGGTGAACCTAATTGCTTCAAAATGTGGGTTGACATGACACATGTGGATGTGCCTTCACCAATGATGCATTGATGAATAAAATCATTCTTGATTGACGCTGGAATTTGGAAGGCCATTGAACATGTTAATCGAAATATATTGTCTTCGTTAATGTCAAACATGATTAACCTATCATTCGATGGATCAACAACACCCAAAGTAGATAGTAAATCCTTCCTCTATGAAGGAAACATCTAGAGGACTTATAGGGATAACATCGTTGTAGGAGATTGAGCCAATTCATCTACTATGTTGTAATTATGGACTTCCCACAAATGAAAATTGGGGGCATTGCACCTTAATGGAACCTTAGGTACCTTAGGATGTAGGTCCACACTTGGGTGATGAATCTATAAAGTTCCATTACTAGATGAAGGGGGATCAAACAAATTAGTAGGTTGTGCTTTAGGAGGCATACCATACTGACTATATTGGGTGGTCAGGTTGACATCAACCGAATCTAAGTAAAGGATCTGGTAATTCTCATTCTCAGGGGTGGTGGGAGTGGGAGGTTGTCCAGAAGGAATTTCCTTTGAAGTAGACATAGACCCTTATGTTGGAAGAGGGTTTCTCAAAACAACTGGTTGTGACGAAGAAGGTGTGGTTGGCTGACTATTAGCATGTTTGGTGAGCTTAGCCACTTCGTATATACAATGCACTCTCAGGTAACAACAAACACTCGTGGGTATAATGTTTTTAAACACCATAACTAGCACAAGGTTTATTGGTACCAAGGTTTGGATTCTTCCCTACTTGGGTTGGGGATTATTACCTTGGCCTTGGGTTGCAACAGGTTGGTTTCCCCTAGCGATGGTATTGTGTTGTTGGTTTGGATTTCCCTTGTTCCCTTGGTTTTGGTTATTCTTCTTTCCATTCCCCTTGTTCTTCTTCTTATTCTGATTTGGGGTATTAGGGGAGTTCTATTGTGCATACAATTTCCCTTGTGGAGGGGGTGTAGGATGAACACTAAGGGCTTGGGATATCATTGCTTGAGGAACCGTGACAACTAGCAGAGGGACAAGGAAATCATAATAAGGATTCATATTGGCCCCACCAAAAGAGGAGTTATTACAAGCATGCCAATGAACATGTGGATGGACATGAGGTGCAAAGTAAGAAGTATTGGTGTCTACTTGGGATGAGGAGCATGATGAATCTTGAAGATGAGTAGGATATCCATAAAAGGTGTTAACTCCTCTATAAGGGTAACCATATCCACTAGGTCTAGGGGTATTAGGGTGTGGATAGGTATGAGACACATATCATATAAGGCCATCGACTGCAAGGGATGCCCCTAGTGCTGACAAGTCACCTGAGTGACTAGAGAGAGGAGCATCAAGAAGGATGGTATATAGATATCTCGATTGGGCATAGATAATATCGTATTATTGTGCCTTTTGGGTGGCTTCTTCCTCATTTCTAGGCATAGTCATGGCTACATCCTTGGAGATGGGAGGATGAATATATTTCAGAAACCATTCCATAAGCAACTCATCATTGATATCGACTTTTCACAAGTAATGTCTTCTATGCCACTCAAGGATGTGATCTAAGATGTGAGTGGTTTTGGTTTGGCGGATACTAGTTAATATTTTTGTCCCTATGTCATGGATGGAAGCTAGAAGAAGGTGAGGAAAGCCTTAGCTATGGACTCCAAGGTTGTATGGGTGTTTCTAGGTTGGTCTATGTACCATTTGGTGGAAACACCCATCAAAGTGCATTGAAAAAGTATCAACCTAATTGAATCCTCTATTATAGAGTTGGAAGAACACCAAAGGTGGAAGATATAATCATTAATTAATTTGGTCAAATAAAAGAGAATTAACCTTGCCATAAAAGGAACATAAGGTTGGTTGGCATTGGTTCCAACATTAGTTTAATCCATGGTGGAACTTGGGTTGGAGGAAGATGAAGGACCAGAAGGGGTAGAACTAGGGTTGGAATTGGATGTACCAACACCCCTCGATGGGGAGGGGGGCTTTGAATGAGAAGAGCTAGAACTCGGAGGTGGGATAGGGTGGGGAACCTTGCTTTGTCGAGTGGGGAAGATACAATGCCTAATGGGGAACTCATTTCAAAGGCATCACATTCGACAATACTATCTCATAGGGGGAGCTATGGTGTCTAGATGCAAATATCACCCTAAATATGAAACAAACTAATCAAAAAGTTAATAGAATAAAGAAATGAACTAAAAAAAGAATAATGATCAAACAATAAACACACTACATGCTCAGGTGGTGCAACACGTGTGTATAATTGTGTTTGAATCAAAATAAATATAGCCTAATTCAAGCAACTCTATCCTATAAAGAGAAATGACTCTAGCCTATAAGATAAACTAGATGCACTCAAACACAACCTAGTTTATGGATAAGGGCCTTCTAATCAACCAACTACAAGGGTAGTAAGGTCTACATGTGTATGAGTGAAGGTATTAAAGAGATAATTATAACTAGGAGACACTGGGTGATGAAATCCCAATGGCCCGAAGAAATCTATCTCAGGTGCCCACCCTCCTACAAGAGCCACTTGAGTAAGGATGCTTAGTAGTATGGCCACTAAGTTACCTCTTTATATATACGTGTAACACATTTCCTTTCCTTCAAACTAAAATCTAACAGTCTGTGGATCTTCAACAATGAAAGAGTAAGGAGCCTCAAACATACATCTGGTCTAAACCTCAACATTATTCACTCTAAAAGAGTGTGCCTATTACCAAATGGGTTGGGACTATGTCTGTTAGAAAGGATTTTGAAAGTTCCCAACTAAGGGAAATTATTTGGATCGCTCTCCCCAAAGTCCTAACCTAACTACACTATTATTTTGATGCCCAAGTGGGCATGATGTATTATATTAGAGGCTTAATTATTAGGCTAAGCTTGCCGACGTGAACCAAGCATAACTTTAAGGTGTGAGATGTGTGCACATGTGGTGTGACTAACTTGAAAATGTTATGCTTGTAAATGAAGTAAATTGCACTTGAAATGAAATCTAGATTGATAAGGATGTACACAACTAAGATAAATACTAAAGAACAAGGTTTTTCTTTATCTAAGTCTAACTTCAAATCAGAAATCTACTTGCTAATATTATATTTCAAAATGAAAAACAATCTACTTTACTCTTTGTCTCATAAGCAAATAAATTCAAAAATAAAGCTTCTATTGGTAAGTAAAATATTAGGGGTTCGAAGGAACTCTTTTCTTTCATGAGACTTTTCAATTGTGAAATAAATGACAATATAAATCAGTAAAGAAAATTAACCTATAGTTGTAAAATAGAGAAAACAAGAAAGCTAGAAAAATAGAGGCAGTGGCTTCTCACAAAAATCCAACTCTAGGACAAATACTAGGTGAAGGGTGTCTGCTTTTCTTTATCCAAGATATATGTAAAAAGATATTCCTAATGACTAACCAAAAATCTAGGGTTCTGATTCTAAGCCTACTATAATAAAAAAATGAAAGTAAAAGAAATATGGACAGGAAAGGTACTAGAAAACCTAGGGGAATTTATTCTTATCTCTATTGAATTTCTTAAAGAAAATACCTAAGCTACAACGAAAGAATTTTAAAAAAAACCTATAGGTCCTAAAAAACACTTAAAAAGACAAAAGAAAACCCTATAAATGAAAAATTGAGTTCTGAGTCCAATGCAAAAACTAACTTGGAAAAGTGCTTTGGCCCTTGTAGAAATTTGCCCATAAAATGTGTTGGTCAGTGCAGATATGAGGCCAATAAATGCATTGGTAAACACATATAATAGGCCAATAAGTGTGTTGGTCAACGCTTGTGTTGACCCCAAAAAGTGCGTTGCCACCTAGGAGACTCCTAACAGCTTTGAGCTCGTCTCTAAGGTAGTTTTGAGGGTTTTCTGACACCTAGTTCTGGAAAACATTGCACATAAAGTGACAGGAAAGAAAAAAGACCTAAAAAAATAAAAATAAAAATGGAATGAAAAAGAGAGGAAATGGGTTATACCCACAAACCCATAAACAAAGATCAAGAGATGGCTCAGATTCCTAGTGGAGTCGCCCATCTATTATGTAAAATCTGCAGCAAGGGTTAGCAAATCTACAAATATAGTGGTTGTGCTAGATCGCAAACAAGAATAGAAAAAAAAGCTAGAAACCCTAACTTACAAGAAGAATAATCTATAAACAAAAAACAATTTAAGAATAAAAGAATTTTACCATTTCCAATAAAAGGAAAATATATTTACATATGTGGGGGATTTCTTAGAGAGAATGGACTCCTTGGTCTCCTCCTTGGGAGGGTTCTTGTAGTTTCATGATTGTGTAGCTTGGATCCTCTCCTTATGGCTAAAAGTGATAGTGGTTATGGTAAAAAGATATAGGGAAATTTCAATAGCACTTTATTACTTTTAATGGAAATTTCACCTCATAGCTTTTGAATCAAATATTTTTTTTAGATAAAAAAGGAAAAATGTGGAAGTGTGATGTTTGATTCATAAATTTCGAACCAAAAAACCTTTCAACTAAATCTCGTCATTGAGTCAACCCTTTAATCATTTAAATGTTAACATAACTTTGCTAAGATATGATGATAAAAGTCGTTGTAATGTTGACATCAGAATGATTGGGACCTTTATGATTAATTTGAAGATGGGAATACTAAATATAAGTGAAGACTTTGTTACATAAATTTGAATAACATTCGAAACCAACTTCTAAATTGACACACACACACACACACACACACACACACACACACACACACACACACATGTCAAATCTCGCTAGTGCGATAGGATTTTGAGGGTTTCGTTCTGTAAGGCAACCGAGGTTTGGAACTTGCGGTAGTCGAGATGAGACACCCAAAAAATCCAACCATGTTAAGAGTTGGTGTAGCCCAAGTCGGGAGCAATCCCCGGGTGATTTTGATGACTTATATGCCCCTGAGTTGCGGTTTCTTAGGCCACAGGCTAATCCTGCAGGTAACAAACATGTTGACACACACACACATATTATAATACTATGTATATATGTTTTATTTACTTTTCATAATTAAGTCTACTTAATAAAAATATATCTACATATAAGAAAGAAATATGGATATTATTTTGCATTATTTTTATTGTTGTGAGAATTGTTTAGTCATTTAATATGTTTGTTAGAAAATATTTTCAATAAGAATTGTGTAAGTGGTTTTGAAATGTTCAAATTATATTTTTTTATAAAATAGAAAAAATCTATAATATTTAAGATTATTGGTCTAGCTTTATTGATACAATCTTAAGATTTCAATATACAACGACATCATTGTATGAAGACAAAACTTATCATTTAAATTAACTCACTAATAATCCATAAAAAAATTAATTATAAATCTTGGAGACAAAACTTTATCATTTAAATATAATCTTAAGATTTCGATATACAACGACATCATTGTATGAAAACAAAACTTGATCATTAAATTAACTCACTAGTAGTCCATAAAAATAATAATTATAAATCTATCAAAAAAATCTACTTTCATTGTATGAAGACAAAACTTCATCATTTAAATTAACTCGTCAGTGGTACATAAAAATTTAATTATAAACCTATCAAAAATTCCACTTCCATGAGAGTCATACACCCACATCATAGAGTGGTGGGGCCGACATTTTGGAGAAGGAGAGTCCGACAATTGCCCCCCAAAATACTTTTGATTCCTTGAATTGGAAGTTTGATGGCCCTAAAGAAATCGTCCCAACTACGAGGTTAGAAGATCTGACAACGACTTTCGAATATCAACACCATCACTTTTGAAAGAGGAAGCTAAGAAGGTTAGGTACACACAAGTCAAATTCAATATAAACGTTTATTTCCATAACTGAATTATATATTAAATTTGTATTTAAAAAATAAATAAATATTGGTTTAAATTCATTTTAACTTTAATGGATTAAGCATATAAAGGGATTATCTTTTTGAGATGGGATTTTTTTTTATAAATGCTTGTACTTGTCACTATTAAAAAAAAAAATTCATAAATTTTTACATTTTGTTGTGAGATTTATTTTTATCTCATGTTTAATGGGAAACATTTTTTGTGATATACTTTACTTAACATTATTATATAGGAAGTGGTTGAATATTAAATGGTTGTGAAAATGTTTTTAAAATAGTTATTTTTATTTAGAGAATGAATACAAATCCTATTGATTATGTACTTATTGTTATGGCATGGTAATGATATTTATTTTATGTTTTATTGGAAGAAAGTTTTATGGTGAATTAGGCAAATGGTATTTGAAGGATCTATATATATTTATGTGAGTGTAAAAATCTTAGTTGATCTTATTAATTTTTAAAGTTCCCATATAAAATGTTGGGCGATATTTTTGTAAAAATATTCACATTTTTAAGAATTTTTTATAGTCTCTAGAAACTTTTGGTGATTTTTAAAGTAAAATACTTTTATCCTATAATTTTTGGGCTAATTGTTTTTAGGAAAATGGAAATTAACAAATCCTTTTTTGGAAATAAAACATGGAAAATTAGCTCAGGGCCGAAATTTAGCCCCTAAAATTTTCCTTGGAATTAGGATTTCCATGATTTGTATGGAGTACTAATGCTTTATCAAATTAGATTCATGATGTCTCTTCATCACTCCCGTTGGGGCTTCATTTACAACTGCCACCCTTGAGAGAGAAGTCTCAATATTCTTATCTTATTCTCTATCCTTCGAGGTATGGTTGTGAAGACATTGCCACAATTATCCTCAAACTTAGTGTAAGTTATGACTATAGAACATTGACATATATGCACACTAGCATATCTTAGAACAAGAATGGTTAAAAGGATTTAGGTGATGAGCTTGTAGGATGAGGTAAGAAAGAATTTGTACTATCTTTAATGTAATACGAAGGAAGACTTTTCAGTTGTGATTAAAATAGGTGTTCTTTGTTAAACCATTAGAGAAATTACAGTTAAGATTTCACTCCAAGTAGCATGTAATAGCCTTGAATAACACAATGGTGACATGCATCATCAAATTCAACATTGAAAGCCCCCCAAAAACATAGTAGCAATAGTAAACCCTAGTAATAATGAGTTTTCCCTAAAACATTTGTATGCATACAAGTTTGTTTTAATGTGTTAATCATTTTCCAGCAAAACGAAAACCCTATATACTTTTTATATATGGAGTGAGTTAATAAGTAGACAAACCCAACTTTTCTAGTGAGTTTATTTTTTCGGTGAGGTAAAGTTGAGCCTTGATACACTCATTTGTTTGAAATTTCGGTCATGTGGATTGTCTTAAAATGGGCCATAACCCCCATGTGTGAAGCTCCATGGTCAAAGTTCAATCATGTGGAACTATAACTTCCAACAAAATTCTTACCAATATGGGAAATGATTTTTGTCGAAAAGGTTAAATTTGTCCATTTATTAACTTACTCCCCTTATATATGTATAATCATAAGCACATTAAAGTAAAGCCATATTAAAGGAAATACAATTTTTTTTAGCATTACGATCAAAGCATCAAATGATATCTTCTTTTAAAAACAAGGTTCAAAAATTTGATTTGTACTTATTTTAATGTGAGGTTGTTGAACTTAACCAAATCATCATATTTTTAAGTTGATAGACATTCTTTTAAGAAAACACTTGAGTAGCTGGTGGTTGAAAGCATCCTCGTCGTCCATCTATCATGTTTTACACTGTCCATCTCTCAACTTTAACTCTTATCTATCCTTTTTTATGCCATTCATCCATCATCTTCATCGTATTCTCGCCAACTAATGTTACTATGAGGATATTCACAACTCATCCTTTTCCCTTGTTTTCATAGCAAGAGCAAAACCATCTATGAATGGAACCACCCATTTTGTTATGTTTTTCTTTGTGTTATTTTGTTCCACAAAATTCACTAGATTGTTTTTGGATTTTAGGTTGTGAAGAGGCAATGCTAATGTATTGGGTTAATCTTGATTGAGATCATAGAGTAGTTAAGATAACCTTGATTCAGTCGTTGATGGTTTTACCATTTGCGGTTTATGGGCCCATGGTATTAGGTAACCCATGGTATTTTCTCACAATATTTCATATGATGAAGCCTATTTGATGACTTGGAATACTCCAATGTAAGATGACTCAAGTGGTTTGGTTTTGGGCTAGCTTGGCCAAGTAATTATATATCTATTTGGGTGTTGGTTTTCTTAGTTAAGAGTTTCAACTTTCCAGGGTTAATGATGGTGTTTATTTCGTTCATGATGTATGTGTTCACTATGCTATTTCTCTCTTCAGATTCTACATGTGATATCAAAGATAGATTGACCTAATCTCTCCACTAAGAGTGGTCTTATGTTGGGATCTGATCATGGAAATGTATGGATCAGAGTGGATCTGCAAATCAATTGCTTGGATCTGTAAGGAGGGAGAGTGTAGATTGAATACAATTATGGAATAGGAACAATACCTACCAATTTCCACGATTGGGGATAGGCATTATGATGAAAGTGTATTGGATGACCCCTTAATCTTAAAGCAAACATAAAAGAAAAAAAAAAAAACAACTAAAAATACTAAAGAGATAGAGGGAAGCCATGATAAATTGTACATATCTTCATTACCAGAAAACCTACTTGTGGATTGCTTAGATCGACTACCGCGGGCCTCCATGGGTGTGTCTCATGAATGGTACAAAGTTTTGACATCAAAGGTTTATTATGAACTTCATAACAAGAATGGAAGAATGGAGAATATGTTGCATGTATTTTGCAGAGAAAGATCTAGTCTCAAATGGGTTGTTTGCAATAAGACCAATAATGTATGGATGAGAGGCTCACTGTCTCCTCAAACAATAATGAATATGTGTGGAAAAAATCCTTGTTGGATTATCTTGGTGGTGAAAATCCAATTTTGTACGTCTAGCCTACAGTTTTGAATCACAAGACTTTCATTATAGGTTATCATTCTCACATAAGTACTAACCATAGTTGTACAATGATTTATGGTACATGGATACAATTTCTTATTCATAGGGCACCCATGATGAGCCTTAAAAGGAACATTTCCTATAGTGTTATTTCCAGTAGGATTTATGTTGCATGAGGCTCTATGAAAAGGAAGTGTGCTAGTATGGAGGTTGTCATGTACATTCCCTAGTTTTATTTATGGAAACCAATTCCAAAAATGCCAACAAAGAGATCCGAGTGCTTGGGTGTTGCTATGGATGGAATATTTTATGTAATTGGAGGGGGTAACCTTGATGAAAAAGGAATTTGTTTCTCATTAGCAATAGGGTGATATTTATATGTGAGCTCTATGGATTCATATACGTGGCGTGAGACTAAGGAGGACATGCCATTGTTGGCTTACATGATTACTTGTACATGATGGTTTATCAGTTTATAAAATATGGTGAGTGGCAACTAGAAACACATCATAAGAATTCACGTGGAGCATAGGTGGAAGCACATGAATGTAGAGTGGAATATGAAGAAATACTTAGTTAAGGAGTGTTTGGTTCGACTCACTATATTTGGAGCCAAGAGGGATGTAGGTAAAGAAGCAAGTAGATGCTTCTTGCATCATTTTCTCGAGCATACAATGGTAAGATAAGTAATTGGTCTATGTAATTGTATTTGTACTAGAAGGGATGCTAGCAATGAAACATGTTGATGTTGGGTTAATCTTGAATTAGTCATAGAGTGGTTAAGATAAACCTTGAGCCGGTCATTGATGGGTTTACAGTTGGTGGTTTATGAGCCCATGTTATTATATATGATGAAGCATATTTAATGTCTTGGAATACACCATTGTAAAATGCCTTAAGTGGCTTGCAGTTTGGCCAAGTAAATAGATATCTATTTGGGTGCTAGTTTTCCCGATTAAGGGTTTCCAGGGTAAAATTGACTCTATGTGTTTCTTTGTGTTTCTATTGCCTATCTTTGTGTTATTTCTTTCTTTTCAGATTCAACATAATGTACCTAGTAGTGGTGTATATTGCAAGATATGCAATAACATCGATATGCAACACATGCACATCTAATGGTATGTAGACTACAATATATGCATTAATGTCAATGTGTAGCTTATGCACATCCAATGTCACATATGATAGTGTATACCCCGTAGATACCATGTTCATTCTATTTTGAAAGAGTTTGATGATATATTTACATAAACATCATCAATAAGTCATTGTTAATTTATGTACATATTCCCATGTTTGATCATGCCAAGAAATAACCATATCTCTTTTCAGATATACTTTAGTTTTATCACCACTTTTAATAGTATGCTTAGTTACTATTTGAGATAACCATATCTCTTTGCATATATACATTAAGTTTATCATTGCCTTTAATCATCTACTTTGTCACTATTTGGCATTATCATTTTTGTTGCAGAATGTGGTCCACATTATTGTTGTGCTTATTATTATTTTATTTGGTAGTTCCCATTGCTAAAATATTCTTTCAATGGAAAATAAATTTCAAGAAGTAGACATAAAGTGTGAAAATTGTATAGTGGAGGATGAAGGATTATTTGTGGACCAACTTTTCAACCATGATCTTGATGGTTATATGGTTGATATCTGCAACTATGAGAATCTCCCCGTTATTCATGTGACTCTCATGCCATTCTTTGTGAGGTCAGTTCACTAGGTTTTGAACAAAAAGGAGAGATTTACTCATAATCATTTTAATTCCAACCCACAAAAGGACTTTCATATTCAAAGTTATGTTATCCTTTAATTGATTTACACTTGTATTTGAACTCCCTTATTATTGTTATGGGGTTTTCACCCTTATGACTAGGGTTGAAGGTCACAACAGAGTGAGACAATCCAAAGAACTAACTCAAATTTGAAAACAATTTCAACACACAACTTTATAACTACCAGTGGTTATAAACCACTTACTCAGACACCGGAGTTTGGAGTAGATTCCACAATCCTCACTCCAATAACTCATTCCGATATAGTATTTTGTTGATCTGCACATAGAAAAGAACAAAACTACAAGTAAAGTAGTTATGATAAACAAAATGTAACTACCTAAACCAACTAGCATCAATTAGTTAGTTTCCTACCAAGCATATGCACATAATCATAAAGAGATTCATTAACTACACATGATTGGGGAAGGAAATAAATTAACAACAAATAACAAGAAATGATGTCACCTGATCCTTGTCGAGGCACTTCTTGGAACCACCATCTAGATTCCTCCTCCTGGGTCATTGAAGGCAACTAACTTATGTATTCCTTACTTCAAGAAAGTGATAGAAAGAGATAGGGTCTCTTCCTCTCAATGGGATAATGATGGAAAGGGTGCTAGAAACAAGAGTTTCCAGGAATAAGGGATGGTCTTAAAAACATAGGATTTACTACTTGTAGACTTAAGCATAATTTTTCTAGCATAAGGGTACTTCCTCCTATCCTCCACCCAATGAATTTATTTATACCATAAAAGTTGGTTGGAATAGTTAGGCACAATGAATACAAGATAAAAAACCTGGAAAACCCATGAACTTTGCCCAAAAAGGTGCATTTTGCGCATATTGTATCTTTTTAGTGCATTTGAGTGCATACACGAGTTGCTGAAGGGAAACAAGCATACATAAAGTCACATACACTAGTTGTCAGATCAAGAATAGTGTATGAATTTCCAAAGAGTGTTTATTAAAGAGTTTGAGGTGGAATTTTGGTCTACAATTGTAGATGGATTTGGGATTAGGGCCAATGAGTGCATCTATGTATATGGAGTGGAAAAAGATGATATAACAATTGTGTCTCTACGAGGCATATAGGTTCTGCATAGGATAGTTCGTGCACTTAATTTTGTTCTCTTGTTTTGGTTTCTATATTGTTTATAGATGGATTATGTTGATGTGATGGAACCCCCTTGATGTGGTTTGATGTGTGTTCATGGGTGATACTTTGGTGGCGACAAGTGTTAACTACATTTGTAAATGTGGCATTGAATTGTTTGTATGGTGGATGGTTGGTGGTAAATGCAAGTTCATTTCTAAGTTTTCCATGAAGAGGTATCTCCCTTATTAAATTCTTTGTTTGTTGCTACTTTTGTTGAACATGGTTCTATGTTGTCTTGTTCTGGATATTAATGGGGGAAACATACGTTATAAATTGGCTTGTGGAGTGTTGGTCTATCCCTTGTCGATTATTGCCTCTGTGACTATCGTTGTTGTGTTCGGGTGTCTTATTCATATATTTCATTTGCTATTAAGGTGGCTTGCAACAACATTGTTGTTGCTCGTTTGACTCATGATAGTCGTGTGTTTTTTTGGGGGTTGGTGGGCATTTACCTTGGAGGATTGACATGAGAATGTTAAACTACACTTCGATGTTCATATGGTTTCTATATAGTTCAGATCTATAAAATCTTGATGCGGTGGCACCCTTGGGTTGCATTCACTATGTATTCATGGTGCATGACACATGGGTGGCAAGGAGTTGAGACGAACAAAGTTCGCTCACACAAGAATAATCCAAAATATCTGGAATATAACAAAGTAATCCATATAGGATTGTAAATAATAAATGAATAATAAGATATTATATGATATATGAGATGATTACAATTGAGAAATGAGGGCCTGCTTATATACCCACGCAGGGGTGCCCTTTACCAATAATCATGTCCTTTGAGACATGACCTTTCATTATTAATAATTATTATTTATTAACTATTATTATTTATGTTCATAACATTGCCTTCCCCTTAAAAATGCTTTGTCCTCAAAGCATAAGCACTATAAGGCTTCCCTTTGAACTTTTGTTCGAGCACACGATGACTTCTCAAATCTTCTGTGCTTGTAGTTGCGACTCTCGATAAACCCAGATCATATAACCTTCGAATATATTTCTTTTAATAATTTTTCACTTTATAAATATTAAAACTTATAAAAGAAAACTTCACTTAACTTGTAAATCTCCTTACTCAATACTCACTTTATCTTTTATATCATTAAAAAAAACCTCACTAATTTTGAATTACTCCTTACAAGTCCTCGTATCCTTTTGGAATATCACTTTATTCCTTATATCTTTTGTTTATATAAAGAAAAATGCTTTAGAACACTTACTTAATATTTTATTGATTTCTCTCAAATATATATATTAACCATTTTAAACTCCTATTTCACTTCACTTCTTCAATAGAAAAGTTCTTTTTCTTTATACTTTCTTTCACTTTATAAATAAATATCTCATATAGAAGACTTTTTTTTTTTCCAATATTCTTAAAATCTTTTTTAATATATATATATATATATATATA
>ML800438.1:145581-190635 GCA_009831015.1 Picea engelmannii | reverse complement strand
TTACATTAAAAAAATGAAGCATACAAATTAAAATTTGAATCACATTTTATACACCTTTGTGTTCCCAACACTTTTTTTTTTTCTCTTGTTTATGTGGAAGGAAAAACTAGAAATACCCTTTTGGAGAGGAAACATCCATGAAGAGCACACACCTTTTTTCATAATTTTTTGGTTGTGTAATTTTTATGCTATTGATTTTTCTCTGAGCACACTCGTAATTGTGGAATTTTTTTAAGTTTCATAAAAAAATAAATTAAAAATATAATATGAAATGAAAAGTGTGAAAATGACACACCATTGGATAGATGATTCAATGAAAAATCCACTGACATCAACTCTAACACCTAAAATGATAGAGATGAAGGGATTTTATCCCCTAGAAGTTGCATTTGCAGAAAATCCTATAGAAATGGGCCAATATTTCTAGTTTTTAAATCCTCAATCAAGGTTTATAGCTCAACCAAGGGTTTATTTAATGCTCAATAAAGTGCTCAAATGAAATTTAAGGATACCTCGATCGATGGTTTATCAAACCCTCAATTGAGGTCTTGTTGGGTTAACATAAAACACTCTATTTGGGTATCGTAACAAAAATGTAACAAAAATGCTCGATCAAGGTACTAATGTAACTTAAACAAAGAAACAAGTTAGTAAATTTTCATATTAAACAAAAGAAAAAAACTTTGCATAGGCCAGCTCACCTGGTTATTTTGTCATTGTGGAAAAAAACGAAAAAACGAAAATTGTATCAATCTAATATTGATCCACATTTTAATCAACGATCAAGATGGGGAATGTGAGAAACTGGAAAAGGAAATATTATCACCAATGAATTAATGAAGATGAAATGAAAGACAAGGCTAGAGAGAGTATGAGACAAAGTCGAGTGAAATTGAGAGAACACCCATAAGAAAATGTTCATCTTATTTCCCAACCTTTGGTGCATTTAACTAAAGAGTCTTCAAGGCATCTAGTTGAGGTCAATATCGATATTTTTTTAACCACAATACCCTAATGCATATTATACTTATAATTTTGATTTATACTTTGGTTTATTATTTATATTATTTTTTGTATGTAATACATGTGCATACCAAAATTATTGGACTATGTAGGGGCATAATCTAATCAACCACTGCAAGACCCTCTCCCCTCTTAGGTCTCAAGAATAAATGGGAGTTGTAGTGGTTTTGAAAGGGGTGGAAACATTTTAGAAAGTTTGGATGTATTCACAAAAGAATAATTTGGGGACTCGATTCTTGACGAGACAGTTAGTTGGAGTATGTCAATAACATGATTAAGTTCTTTTTTGAGTAAAATTCAATGATTACATAAGCTTAAATATTACACGGACTAATAAAACACATAAAATTAAAACAAACAACGCAACTATTGGATTTTTGAGATGCTAAACACACAAATGCACATGAGAATGTATCAAAATCATTCTCTTTGTTTGGAAAATCAAGAAAACCCAATATTTGAGCTGCTCACAGGGAAATTACAACTAGATTGTTTTGGCATTGGGCACTTTAAGAAGTCAAATAGTGACATTGATGTCAAAATTGTTCTATGTTTCAAGAAAAACATTGCAAAACCATACCAAATTCATGGTTCATATAAATAAAAATGATGAAGTTACTTATTGGGTAATTATTTGTAGGTAGCCCTATTGAGATAGACTTCCAAAAGGCTTTAGAGAGAAGGTGGTAACGTTTTAGGAAACTCATTATCATGCTATACTAGATTGAAAGCATTTTTGTGGTGGGACTTATCCAAAGGCATGTATGATTAGCATTGTAAGTACGTTATGGAGATTATGCAAGTTGAACTACTTGAGAAATTTCAAGAAGGAAATCTTGGTGTCAATATTTCCATTAACATGCTTGATAAATTGAAACCGTGGTCTATTAGGCCCAACATAGCTCATGACACTTCTTGTTGTTGGTACCACATTAAATCTTGGCTCTATTATGACACATTTAATAAAGTTACCAATTTAATGAGAACTCTCCAGGGTTATCATTTTTTCAGAGATAACATTTAGTGGCTACTTTTACCCCCATATCAAAAAGTGGCATTACCGGTAGCACCCTTTTTTGGGTGGGTGGTTAAAATTGCGACTTGTTTGAAATCACGACCTTGACAATCGATACCATTGTAGACAAAACCTTAAAATTAGCCCTCGAATTGAAAAGTGATGCTACTAGTAGCACCGATTTTATTTTTGGAGTTAAAATTATGACTTAATTGAAATACTGGCCTTAAGAATAGGTACAATTGCAAAAAAAAAACTTAAATTGGCTCATAAATCCAAAAGCAATATTACTTGAAAATTTATTTATTAATTATTTTTTTTAATAAATTTACCTTAAAAACAAACAGATTAAAAAAAAAACTATGTGAGCAAGTTTTTTCCTTAAAAAATAAAAAACAACCCGTTTTAAAAAACCATAGTGCAAATAAAATAAAATAAAATAAAATAAAATAAAATAAAATAAAATAAAATGAAAAACTTAAAAAACAAAATTAAAAAAAATGAAAACGAAATAAATAAATAAATTTAAAAAACAAAACAAAAACATAGACTCGGGGGCCAAAGGGAAATTCCAATAATCACCCATCCCTCCCACCTTTTGCCACCTCCTTCATCCCCCCTCCTACTCCCTGCCCGATCTGAATTAATTTTGGCACAAAATAAGACTGGGGATATAATAAATAAATGTATATATATCAGATATCCAATAATATAACATAGATATATAACCATAAACATAGAGATACAATTATACACAATTTCTATTAATGAGCGAAATGTACAAAATTATAGAAATATAGAGTGAAAGACTTGCGAGAATGGTGACAACTTATCTCTGAGAAGAGATGTGACGGCTACGATCATTCGCAAGAAGATGACTATTACAATGAGGCTTGAAAGACATTTTTAACATAAAGAAAATCCAAAACCCTAACCCTAGAAGATGAAAAGGCCAACAATTTCGTGGACCCCGTTTTGGGTAGTTTGGTGTATCAACTTCCCAAGGGCGTAACTTTAGCATACGATATCTGTTTGGGGTGAACGATAGCTCGTTGGAAAGGTATTGATGAAGAGCTTCATTTTGGGGCCTAAATAAAATCCTTCAACTATCATTGAGGTGCTTGATCATGAAAATACGTCGTTTAGGCCCTCAAAATGGCCCTAGAAATTTGGGACTCCTAAAAATAGTAAATTTCCAACAAATTATTTTGATCCAGGTGGAATAGGTGGATGAAATTTGATATCCACTTGGATCAATCCTCCCTCCTTAGGACACAATGGTCTCCATTGCGTTGAGTTCCCGAGGGAGAGGGGGAAGCATTTGCTGAATTTGAACCTTGATGACCTGCTTGCCTTGCTAGAGAAGTTGCGCTGCTTGGTTTGTGAGAGGTTGTCGAGAATATGATGAGATGATTGTTTGCAGAAGGAATTTTTGTTCTTTTCTTCAATCTTGTCGACCTACTTCTGCTGGATAGAAGGTGCTTGGACTGAGGCTATAGTGGTTGCAGTGTCTTTCTATTCACCTTTTGAACAGATTGTGAATAAAATAAATTTTGTAGTATGAGATACTACCTTGTGACACTGTTTAGGTGGGACAATAGTCAAAACTACCTCTCGTATCCTATAGAGATGACCCCCAAAGTAACAATGACACTACGGGGTCGAGACTCATAAATATCATGGCGCTTCCACATATATGGTTGGCCTAAAAGAACATCACAGATATCCAGTGGGGAAACATCACATAATACCTCATCCTTGAAGGGCTAGATGCTGTATGACAATAAACACTGCTAGATGACATAGAGATCTCATCCCTGGCGAAGCCGACCGATGTTGTATGGTTGCGGGTGTGGTGTTTTCCATAGTCCCAACTAGTTGAGGACCTCTGCTGAGATGAGGTTCTTTTGGATTCCGCTATTAACAATAAAATGTAGCGGGGTCCCCTTCACCCACATCTGTGAATGAAAAAGGCACTCCCCCTCTTCAGGATCTGCTGGTTCTTTTGGTTTATTTTTTGCGGTCATGATAGTAGCAGTGGGGTTTGCGTCAATGATCTATCTTTTCCCATTATTTTCTAAATCAGATTCTGAATCAGGCTTCAACTCCTTTTCTTTGATCTCGACCACCAATGATTGTTTTGAGCGACATTCATTAGTGTTGTGTTAGGAGATTTTGTGGCAATCACACCACTTTCCAGTGTCCTTCTTCGTCTTTTCGTTACCCTTGTTTTCTTGTGGCTTGGACTAGTTTTAGGGAGGTTGTTTCTTAAGGTCATCTTTATCATACTTTGGTTGTTGAAGATTTGCATACCCAAACTCCTCTTTGTTCTGGTGTCTAAATTTCTTCTTGATTTTGACAACATATCAATAAGAAACACCCAGTGATGAGATGTCCATAAAATCCATTTCAGTTTGGATGTATTTGTGTAGAGCCCCATGGTATATCAGAACCAAATGTCGTTTGGAGTCTTTGATACCCATCTTGGTGCCCAAGGTGTGGAAGATATTGGTGAAATCTGGCACTTCTTGGCCCCTCTCTTACCGCAGTTTGGTCCATCTCATGTATTGGTCATCATAGTTACCAACATGGTAATATTGTTCCTTGACCACATCCACAAAAACAATCCCAAGTGGGCTTGAACCCATATATTCTAGACTCCTTTGTGGAATGTTTCTCCTAGTAAGTTTCCCACCAATGTTTTGTTGATTAATTGAGTTGGTTTTCATTGATGTCAACCCTTGAAGCAAGTCCGGTAGAAAATTTCGGTAGCCCCAACAATATGATTACGATACTTCAATTTGATTGATGTATAATGGTATGAATTTTAATATATTTACATGTAAGACTATTCTAGATGGATAATACATGTCATGCCATTTCCGGTGATATGCATAATGCCACATAACTCATCACGGCTAGATATTTATGGCCTGGTGAAATTGGAGAACCCTCATGAGCTATCTAGAAGGTCAAAGAAGTCAAATTAATTATAGAAACTCCTAGAATAAGTTGACTATTAATTTGGGTGAAAATAGGAATTAGTCATGGGTTAAGTTGTTGCAATAAGAAAATAATTTAGTTGCAACTAGAAGTGGAGAATTTACTATTTGTAGAAAAGTGAGTTAGAAGTGGGTTAGCCCTAAAAGAAGGAAAGTGGGTTAAGTTGGTTAGAAGGTAACCTCTTGAGGAAGCTACATGAAAGTATAAATAAGAGAGAAAGACTCTCCCATTATCAACTATTGAATATCATTGAATATCTATTTTGTGAAAGGTTATTTGGGAGGGTATTATTGATAGAGAAAAAGTGCAGCAGGAAAATCATGGCAAAGAAAATGTGGCAGAAAAATCACAGAAGAAAAAGTGCGACAAAAAAATCATGGCAGCAAAACTATGGCAGCATAATGCTACAAGAAGAAAAATGTATGGTTTTCATATGTATATTGTTGAATCTATAAATCTAGTTGAGGGTTTACTTTGTAAATCTGTTGGATGCACTCTTGGAAGTTTAAGGCTTGCTATAGAGTTGATCTGATTTAGATCTACTGAAGTTTAGTATTGGTTCATGTTTGAGGGATTTTGGTCGAGGTATGTTGTTGAAATTATTGGTACAGAAAGAGGTTGTATAATAGTGAGGTTCTAGCACATGGTTTTAGGTATAGACTTATGGTATAGTGTTCGAGGTATATGTGATCATATCATATTGGTTGATGAGTATACAATGACAGGTTTCTCAGTGACAAATTTGACAGAATAGGTTGTGGCAGTGACATATTCAGTTTCTAGATTTGACACTTATATTTCAGGGTGGTTGGGTGGGTCAAGGATAGGTGGTTGTAGCGACCTTCCGATTGTAGCTGGAGAACATAGGGGGTTGTATCCTCCTTCTAGTTTTAGCTAGAGAATTGGGGAGTTGGAGCTTCCCTCAGGTTGTAGCCTGAAAGGCCTCCTTCCAGTTGCAGCTAGAAAACAAAGGAAGTCGGTGCTTCCAATTAATGTAATTCTTAAAGATGCATAAGAAAAAACATTTCGTGGTTTTCTCCTACATTGGGTTTCCACATAAAATACTGGTGTACTATATATGTCTGTGATTACTCATTGTTCATGGTTTATTTATTCTACACATGATTGAATGATATTGCTAAATTGATCATAAAGACAAATAACATTTATACACTATGGTTAAAAAGGATTATAATTGCTCTATTACTGATTCACCCCCCTCTCAGTAATCCAACATGTTTGACATGGGGAAGATCCTTAAGGAGTGTGGAGGTGATATTTTCCTTGTCGGAGAAATTGTGAACAAATAAATAACCTTCTAGCAGATTTAACCATTTTTCTAGGGCATCCACATCTATCTGTCCTTCAAATACGAGAATATTAAAATTAATTTATGTCTTGAAAGGCAAGGTGCCTCCAAAGTGTCCACTTTATGAAGACGCACATGTTGTTATCGGTAGACGCTGGAGGATGTGGGAAAAATTCTCCATCATTTCGTTCCTCTATCGCGTGAGAACTTGCTCAAGTAACAGATTAATAGAATCTTTCTGCTCCATAATTTCTCTTTTCTTCCGCCATGGAGGGTTTCTTGGGTGTGCGAGAGAAATTTTCCTCAATAGAGACAAGATTGAGACCCAAATTTCTATACTCAGACCTCGTTAGGGACATGCATTGAAAAAATGATCAAGAGCAACTGTCTCTGATACCACTGATCCGAATTATTTTTGGCATAAAATGAGAGCAGAGATATAATAAAGAAATGTGCAAAAATATATCAGATATCCAATAATATAACATAGATATATAACCATAAACACAAAGATACAATAATACACAATTTCTATTAATGAGCAAAATGTACAAAACTGTAGAAATATAGAGTGAAAGACTCGTTAGAATGGTGGTATCTTATCTTTGAGAAGAGATGTGATGGATACACTCATTCACAAGAAGATGATTGTTACAATGAGGCTCCGAAGATCCTTTTAACATAAATAAAACCCAAAACCATAACCACGGAAGATGAAAAGCCAACAGTTTTGTGGACCCCATTTTGGGCAATTTGGTGTATCAACTTCCCAGGGTCATAAATTTGGCATACGATCTTTGTTTGGGGTGCACAATAGCTCATTGGAAATATATCGATGAGGAGCTTCATTTTGGGGGCTCAATAAAAGCCTTTTATAGTCATTGAGGTTCCCGATCATGAAAATACGTTGCTTAGGCCCTCAAAATGGCCCCAAAAGTTTGGGACTTCTAAAAATAGTAAATTGCCAACAAACAGTTTTGAGCCAGTTGGAATAGGTGGGTGGCCAACAATATGCACCTAGATAAATCCTCCTTCCTTAGGAAGTAATGGTCTCCATTGCATTTAGTTCCCAGGGGAGAGGGGGAAGCATTTGCTGAATTTGAACCTTAGTGAGATGCTTACCTTGTTGGAGTAGTTGCGCTGCTTGGTTTGTGGGAGGTTGTCGAGAATATGATGAGATAACTATCTGCAGACGGAATATTTGTGCTTTGATTCAATATTATTGACCTGATTGTTTTTGGATAGAAGGTGCTTGGAATGAGGCTGGAGTGGTTGCAGTGTCTTTTTTTCACCTTTTTAATAGATTGTGAAGAAGTTGAATTTTGTAGTATGAGATAGTACCTTGTGACATTGTTTAGGTGGGACAGAGTCAAAACTACCTTTGGTATCCTGTAGAGATGACCCCCTAGAGTAACAATGACACTACAGGGTTAAGAATCATAAATAACATGGTGCTTCCACATATATGTTTGTCCCAAAAGAACATCATAGACATCCAACAGGGAAACATCAAATAATACCTCATCCTTGAAGGGATAGATGTCATATGGAAATCGACACTACTAGCTGACACAGCGATCTCATCCCTGGCGAAGCCACCCGATGTTGTATGGTTGCGGGTGTGGTGTTGTCGACAAGCCTAACTGCTTGATGACCTATGCTGAGATGAGGTTCTTCTGGCTTCCGCTATGAACAATAAAATGTAGTGGGGTACCCTTCACCCACATATGTGAATGAAAAATTCGCTCCCCCTCTTCATGATCTGCTGGTTCTTCTAGTTGAATTTTTACGATTGTGACAGTAGAAGTGGGGTCTACATCGATGATCTGTATTTTCCAATTATTTTCTGAATCATATTTTGAATCAAGGTTCGACTCCTTTTCTTTGATCTTGGCCACCAATGAGTGTTTTGAGCGACATTCATCAGTGTTGTGCAAGGAGATTTTGTGGAAATCGCAACACTTTCCAATGTCCTTCGTCTTTCCATTACCATTATTTTCCTATGGCTTGGATTGGTTTTCAAGAGGATGTTTGTTAGGGACGTCTTCATCATACTTTGGTTTTTTTATATTTGTAGACTTGAACTCTCATTTGTTCTGGTGTCTAAATTTCTGCTCAATTTTGACAACATATCAATAAGAAACACCTAGTGATGAGATGTCCAGAAAATCCATTTCAGTTTGGATGTATCTATGTAGAACCCCACCATATTTCAGAACCAAATGTCCCTCATAGTGTTTGATACCTAGCTTGGTGCACAAGGTATGGAAGATATTGGTTAACTTCGACATTGATTGGCCCCTCTCTTGCCATAGTGTGGTCCATCTCATCTACTAGTCATCATAGTTACCAACATGGTAATATTGTCCCTTGACCGCATCCACAAAAAAATCCAAAGTGGGCTCGACCCCATATATTCCAGACTCCTTTGTGGACATTTTCTCCCAGTAAGTTTCCCACCAATGTTTGACATGGGGGAGACCCTTAAGGAGTGCGAAGGTGATCGTTTCCCTTTCGAAGAAATTTTGAACAGAGAAATAACCCTCTAGTACATTTAACCATTTTTCTAGGGCATCCGCATCTATCTATCCTTCAAATACAGAAATATAAAAATTAAATTGTACCTTCAAAGGTGAGGTGCCTCCAAAGTGGCCACTTGATGAAGACACCGTTGTTGTTATCAACATGCGTTGAAGGATTTGGGAAAAATTCTCCATCATTTCGTCCCTCTGTCACGTGAGATCTTGCTCAAGCAACAGATTAATAGAATCTTCCGCTCCATCATTTTTATTTTCTTCCAGCATGGAGGGTTTCTTAGGAGTATGAGAGTGATTTTCCTCAAGAGAAACAAGCTCTATACCCAACTTTCTATACTCGGACATCGTCTGGGACATGCATTGAAAAAACAATCAAGAGCAACCTACTTTGATACCACTGATCTGAATTATTTTTGCCACGAAATGAGAGTTGAGATATAATAAAGAAATGTACAGAGATATATTAGATATCCAATAATATAACAGAGATATATAACCATAAACACAGATATACAATAATATACAATTTCTATTAATGAACGAAATGTACAAAACTGTAAAAACACAGAGTGAAAGACTCGCTAGAATGGTAACATCTTATATGAGAAGAGATGTGATGGCTACGCTCATTCACAAGAAGATGATTGTTACAATGAGGCTCCAAAGACCTTTTTAACTTAAATAAAATTCAAATCCCTAACCCCGGAAGATGAAAAACCAACAATTTTGTGGACCCCGTTTTGGGTAGTTTGGTGTATCAACTTCTTGGGGGCGTAACATTGGCATACGATCTTCGTTTTGGGATAATGATAGCTCTTTAGAAAGGTATAGAGAATGAGCTTCATTTTGGGGGCTCAATAAGAGCCTTTGTTTATCATTGAGGTGACCAATCGTGAAAATATGTTGTTAATCCCTCAAAATGACCCCAGAAGTTTGGGACTGCTAAAAATAGTAAATTTCCATCAAACTATTTTGAGCCAGTTGGAATAGGTGGGTGGCCACTGATATCCACCTAGATCACTATCCGCCCCCTCCCTCCTCTCGCTTCGTTCCCACTCCTTGCCTCCTTCCATATTCCCCATACTACTTCGCTTCCACTCCCTCACCATGGCTAGCACTAGTTATGCTGGGTTCTAAACCCACCACTCTAAGTCCCTCCTTGGAGAAACAGGTTTAGAACTCACCACTGCCAATTTTTTCCATAGGGTATGGGGGAGGGAGTGGAGGAGGAATGGTAGGGGGACACCAAAAGGAGAGTGTTTGACAAAATAGGGTATTCCCACATAGGACAAACACCTTCAGTAACCACTCACACAATCGATCAACTATCAACACACCAATCTTTTTACATGGTTAAAACCATTGAGAAGGGAAACTATCCACGACCCCAACCAATGTGGCTACTTGAGACAATATATTAATGCAAAAGAAAAATATTTTACAAGAGAGTTTCTCACAATCAATCACCAACAAATGACCCTCAATGCTCTTTAAGTAGAGATCATCGACCAATTGAGTGTTAAGCCACATATTAATATAGACATTAAGATAAAGGAGAATATGAAACATAGTTACCAACTTAACGAGAACTCTACAAAGTTCTCATTTTTTTGTGGGTCTAATTTTTAAAAAAATGGTGCTACCGGTAGCACCCCCCTCCGATTTTAAGTGGTTTTTCGATATTTTAATTTTTTTGATCCCCAATGTTTTCACATTATTTTTTTAAAAACTTATTTTTCATCTATTTTCATCTATTTTCAAATTTTTCAAATTTTGTTTTTTGTTTTTTATTCAACGATGTTTTTAGTCATTTTTCCATGTTTTTTTCAATCTTAAAAATATTTTTTACCATTTAATTTTTTGAAGTTGCAATTTTTCATATAATTATGTCTCCTTAATTAATTTATTGTTCCATACTTTTAAAATATAGTGGAAAACATCATTTTTAACACATTGTTTATCTATATTTCAATACATAGAAAAAAATGTAGTTAAATAACACTATTTTTGAATATTTAGCAAAATAATATACATTTTATAGCCATATATAATAAAAAACCTATACATTTTTGTACCTGTTCCTTTAAAATAACATGTCAAATAAAACATTTTTATGGACATAATTGAACAAAAAAAAGTCAAAATTTTATAAAAAATTATCATTTTCTTTCATATTTTTATAAACTTGAAGAAAAAAGATGACAACATTTAATAAATTTTTCCAATGTATAGTGATTCACATACAAACAAAATGAAAAATAAAACAATAAAAGGATTCATCACAAAACAACAATAGATACATCTTCATTCTTATTTTAAAATATGAAAGTCAAAACACTACAATTATAGCTCATAAAAATTTGCAAAATTGAGCATCGTCTTCAAGGGAATCTTAAAACTAACCAACAATATCATATATCCCAAATTCATCATTCTCAACAGACACATTATCATCTTCTTCGACATCATTTTGTGGTTCCATTGTGTCTTTTTGTTCTTCCATTGGCTCTTTGATATCCGCAAGTTCTCCAAGGTGATAATTTCCAGTAATTCAACCTAATGGTACTTGAAGTTCCTTTGACATTTTTACCACCTTTGATTCATTAAAATCTCCTTTCTTCAAGCCAACTTCTTGCATTTCATATGGAAGATCTGGAATAGAATTAATTCTTTGTTGAATAAAATTGCACTGCATTGGGTCACTTTAAATGGCTACACAATTCCTTCCTTTATGTAAGAAACATGCTAATGTTATACCTAATCACCAGATACAAAATAAATAATGAAGTTAAATACTGTAAAAAGACATAAATTAAAAATAATACAAGATTGAAGTATGATTTCATAAATATTAGATCATAATTCTTACCTGAACTCGAGAAAAAATCCAAAACCCAATCTCCGTCATTTGAAAATGTATCTATAATATAATTAATTAATGCTTGTGTTTTTTTTATAAATGTTAACCTTCTCTCCTTTCAAATCATTTTCCTCATATGTTAGCTTTCTAACCACAACATTGTATACCAATACACTACTAGGTGTCTCTCCATCATTTTCATTGACAAGAATGAATCATAAGAATCATCTTTTGTTCAGGTTCCAAGATGTATACTTTCAAAATCACGTTTAAATTATTCTCTATTGGAGCTCTGAATATTAGGCTTGTGCCTGTAACATAAATAAGTGCAAATTCAATTAACTTGTGAATTAATAAAATTGTTTTCTAATCTTAATTGCTAAACATACACTTTCAATATCTTACCAAATAAACTGCATCCTTGTCTTTTCTTTCCCATTGAAGCTTGATTGTACTAATCCTTGTTGTGTGTCTCAATGAAATACCAGAAATATCCAAAATGTTGATGTTGTAACTTCCGCAAATCCCATAACCACTTTATTGAAATCTTGGTAAGTATAAGGCTCAGTATCATATCCAATGTTTTGGATATTATAACCATGAGGGATATCCACAATAACTAGGGAGTATTCCTTTTTAGGAACAATATTTGCAAGTTGTTCACAATCAACTAATATCACTTTGTATTGAACATTGTCGATCCCATTCCAAATGTAGTGATAAAGGGTGTAATCAAGTAGAACATTTTGAACGCGTCTCCTTCTTTCTCTTTCAAACTTGGCTTTTTGAATAAAACTTTTGAAAGTTTCAGGAACTCCATCTACATTTTTCTTTGGCATCTTTAATGAAACAAACAAACATATAGTTATATATCCATAACTATTAAAATATAAATAAATTAACTTACAAATGAATAATATGAATGTAATAAATCAACATATCTTTTTGAATGCAACAATAAATTGTTTCAATAATGTTGTAGAGATTGAATATGGATAGTTGATTTTAACATCATTCCAACTTTCTTCATTCAACATCTTGACCATTTCCTCTTGTATTCTCATATACACCTTGTGACTAAATAAAAAAAAAATGTTATAATGATATATATATAATAAAATACTTAGAACATTGATATGTTAAACTGAAAAAAATAATTTTCTTGTCCTAACATAAATAAAAATAACTCAACAAACTTAATTTTTAAATTCATCACACATTTCTTCCATTGACAACTCTCCCGACCATACATGTGATAATATAGCTAGGATAAGTTTCTCATCCTTCACTCCTTGTACTATTCTCCAAGGCGTTATAGTCATATCATCTCGAAGATTTTTTTATTTCATGACTTGTCTTACTTGTGCCACATATCAATGGTTTAGCCTTCTTAACTCTCTGATTTTTTATACTAATATTTTCCCATAGGGTGAATATCTCATCTATCAAATCCCGTACCTTTCCAATTCTAAATCCCAATTGAAAATAACTATCCACCTCTCTAAATATATCAATTCCTTTGCAATTTTTTTCTTTTATATTTTCATCATCAAGTGGGAATCTTATTTCCATACAACATTGCTTCCGAAACTTGGCATCAACATTTGATCTCTCCCCATGACATATTTTAGAAAGCTCATTATGGATAAATCTCACCATTTGAATGAAAGTCATGGACATTCTGTACTCATTTTTTGTGTTCATGCCAATAAATGTTCTTCTGAATCTGTTAAATCGACATACATTATGCATTTGACTGTCTCAAAAGAGGATTATTGGGATATTCTTGCATCAATTATCTTCTAGCCTCTGCATAATGATTTCCTCCAATCACATAATATTTGTAGTCAAAACATTTTGATCTATCAAATTCTTCCCTCGTAGGAACTTCCATTGGGTCAACAAGAACTAGGTAGTCTGTAGTGTCCCCAAGGCCAAACCCCATTGCAAATCATGATATATGAAATGAATTGTAAACATGTTCTATAGGCTGGTGAGCCAAGTTTTGTATAAGCTGGTAGGCTTATGTGTTTGTTAGGCTAGGGAGCCTAAGTGTTGAAGGCCAGGAGCTTTCTGTTGTACTTGTATGTATGCAAAATGATTAATAAAATATAAACACCTCTAGGTGCAGACCGACCACGATGAATGAGTGAAGGGGGACTGAGCATTCACAGAAAGGGCAAGGGATTAGGGGCTGGAAGGTGGGAAAAAGGGGCTAAGTGTTGAGCCTAGGGGGCTTAAGCCATGGAATAATATTTTAATATTATTCCCAAAAGACATGTGTATTTTATTTTTATCCTAAGTTCCTGGCAAGGGGAAAACATGCAAAAGGGATGCATGCTGTGGGAACCCATACAGTTCCCAGGGTGACAAGTGTCAACCCTGGTGCATGCAAATATAATAGCCCAGATGAACCATGTGAGGGGGAGGGTCTCCATTCTACCCGACCGTCTGAGCATGAACCCGTCCGACCTCTGCAAGAATACCCTAGTGCAACCCTAAAGGTGGTAAAAAGCCTGTGTTGATTTGGGAGATAGCCGATACATCCTTAGTCTGAGCAGTTGGAACTTGCGTGTGGGATCTTTGCACCCCTTGTACAATCCCAAAACCAAAACCGTGAGACTATACCGTGATTGCTGAACTTGTTTGGGAAGCGCGTGTCTATTTTTCCCAATTGATTGTTGTGGTCACGCAGTACTGGACTGCGCGTGTCATACTGGCCAGAGTAAGCTTTGTGCTGAGCTTGTGTATGACCTCTCTTATGGGGAGGGAGGCGACTATGGTTGGAAGAGGCAGGTTGTCAGGCCTGTGAGCAACTCTTCCCAACTGAAAGAGTTTGCTGGGAAGTGGTTTCTTCCAGAGAGTGCCCAACACCAGCTACGGGCTTTGAGACTTCCTGATCTGGCCTATTGCCGAGGTCCAGAGAGGGAGGTTAGCACCGATGGACTGTGCGTGTGAAGGTGTATACTCCCGGGCGGAACATACATGTGGGGAATGAGAATTTGGTAGTAGTGGGCGTAAGATGGCATCTTTGGGAAGAACCCTTCCAGATATTTCTGTGTTGTTTTCCCTATTACCTCAGCTTAGCCTAAGATTCCCTGCCTTGGGGTGGAGCTCAGCCCCAGCTTGGGGGTGACCCACTGTTGAGATGATGAGCAATGTGGTCTAAGGCTGGGAGGTTCGTGGAAGGCATGCACTTGGTTGGTGGATTTCACCACTGTTACAAGATAAGTATCTAACTATGTTATTATCACATTTTGCATGACTGTGCTACATAAATTATCATGATTTCCGCTGTGTATATGAATTACTGTTAAATGTTATGGATTGTTTAATCGTAGCCGTAAATTATACGTTTTACTCTGAGTTAAATGTATTTCTTTACTTGAATGCATGTGATTATATAATGTTTGTACGAATTATGTAAAAGTGCGTGTACATAATGTTACATAGTGCGTTATAAGCTCTGGGTAAGCAAAAAGGTACACTACAAATTGGTATCAAAGCGCAAGTAAGCCCAGAGTTTCGAAATGGGTGTGCTACAAATTGGTATCAGAGCCAAGGTTTCGACGCTGAGCCTAGATGGGCCAGTGGAATGGTCGTTGGATTGAGAATGTGAAGGAAATTGGGCCTAGAATGGTCAATTTCGGACCTTGGTTTGTTCCAGAGTGTCAAGTAGTTGCTTGACTGCGCTTACGAGCTCAGGAGGTTTAGCGGTGCAGTGAAACCGCACTCGGTGTGGTCTATGGCCACGGGGAGAGAGGTCTCTACACCGATGGTGTTAGAACCTTAGGATCTGATAGGGAGGGAAGGCGAGCCCTCGGGACTGTCGGATCTAGAAAAATGTGCGTAAAGGATTAAAATTCCTTTGGAAATGGCACAGGAGTGTGGAAATCACGATACGCGAAATCCCAAATTAGTTAGAAAACCGCCTGAACCATCAGATTTCGACCGGAAAACCCAACAGCCGTTGGATCTGTCGGGAGGTGTCTAAAGGTTTAAACCTCAGTGTTTAAAGGAGAAAGCCCAAAATAGATCTAGACCGTCCGAAAGACAGAGGACACATGTCATGAGATTTTCCATTTCGGGAAATCGGGAATAGCGATATCGGGAGTCCTGGTAACAAGGGATCGAGAATTTCCATGATGGAAACCCCGAAACAGTCATGGACCATCCGATTGAGATGGCCAGGTGTTGTGAGACTACCCGTTTCGAGGATAAGGGGATTCGAAAGCTCCGATGAAAAGAACTCAGACTTTCATCATGATAATTTCGACCATACTGTCGAGACATTAGCATGTGACCAAGTCCCGATGAACGGACGAGATTCCTTCAGGAGATCTCAGGGTCTGTAAAGACCGTTCGATGTGAGAAAGATCTGACCGTTGGATTTACGCGTGGAATTTCATATCGGAGATTGGGTGTTGGAAACCCCGACATCACTACAACGGGAATCACGAAATCGCGAAACGCGATATCTCAATGGACAAAAGAACCGTGTGGGGGCCATAGGATCCGAGAGGTGGACAGGTGGCATGCTGTTTCAGGTTTTCGCGGCGAGAAGTCCTAAAAATTTATGCATTCAGGATTTGCGATATTGCGAATTCTAAAACGCCGAGGAACTGAGGGACCATTGAATATTCAATCGCACTAGTGTATCGGAGAAACGACAAATCGGGGATTGGGAGTTCATGAGGACAGGAACTCATGTCGTGGGGGATCACGAAACTCCGACACCCAAAGCTTCAATCGGGAGATGTGCCACGTAGACACATGAAGAGTACCACGTGCCAACAAGTGGGAAGATAAGGCAAGAGTGGTGGGACCCTAATGAGGTCACCGAAGGTGACGAGGATCCTCTGAAAAAGCACCACGTACCACTATGGTAGAGGGCGACAGCTATGCTATGGGCCTGGAGGGTAAAGTAAATCGAAATTTCAGAATTCAGCAATTGAAATGACAAGAGGTGGGGAGTCACTATATAATGAACTCCCGGGTACCGAAAACTTGAAGTCCTGGGTACCAAAGGCCGAAAGTCCTGAAATACCAAAAACTAAAGTTTCGAACACCCGAAAAATACAGAGATGAACAGAGCTCAGAAAATTCGTGAAATTGAAACACTTTCTTAAAATTGATTGTCACGAAAGATGAGGAATTGTCAAGAAACGAAGGTTCGACAAAATTTGAGTCATCTGCGCATTATATTGCAGAAGACTGGCGAGTGCCAGAACTGTTGGGAAATTGCCGCAAAATGAAAAGAAATGGAAGAGATACATAATACTTCCAGTTCAAGAAACTTATTTAAAACGAAATGTCTTTTATTTTGTTCGAACTGGCTTATAAATATTGTGGACTGCTCGTGAAGGTTTAATGGACTGACAAACTTCGAATTGAATTGCACAGTGCATGTGCAGAGTTCAATGAAGGTCAGGATTCCAATTAACCAACGCCGAGTATGGAGTGGGGAAGAGTGTAGATTACCCCTGAAATAGAAGACGAACGGGAAGGAAAGGATGTTAACCTAGGAGTCGAAGGATCGAACTCCAACGGGCACAGAAAAGAAAAGGATAAGGAAGGAAACATAATGAAAATCATTGAAAGGTTGCAAAGAGAGGCCAAGGCTCACTGAGATGATAGACGAAAGCTTATGAAAGTAAGGGATCGACAGGGTGAGCTAAACTTTAAAGTTTTTGAAAAGCCTGGAAAGAATAGAGAAGAAAATCGAGAAGGGAAGAGGCACAAGTACGATGGAGAGTCGCAAAACCCATGAAAGAAGAAGAAGGTCGAGGAGAGGTAGCCGACATCTTAGTCGCTCCCAAAGACATTCTGACAGGAAGACACACAGTAGTTCAATCCCATCCCCTACCAGAAAACATCAAAAATCTAGAAAGGAGGAATTGAAAGGAGAGATGAACAAGATTAAGCCTCCAACATTCGATAGAGAACATAAGAAGGAGGAAGATGCCGAGACCTGGTTGCTTGGCATGAAGAAATACTTCCAACTGCAAAATTATTCTGCCCATGCAGAAGGAAGAATTGCAATGTACCAACTGAAAGGAAAAGCATCTATGTGGTGGGATCAGTTTGTGCAGGTGCAACACATTAGAGAGAAAGAGGTCACGTGGAAGGAGTTTAAGAGGTATTTCGAGAAGAAATACCTGACTAAAAGATACTATGATAGAAAGATGAAGGAGTTCTTCGAACTCAAGTTGGACAGTATGACCATTGATGAGTATGAACGAAATTTTCTGGAACTACTGAAGTATGTTCCATTCATCAAGGACAAAGCTGTTAAAATTCAGAGGTATTTGAGTGGACTGACACCTTCCATTGGTGACAAGATTCAATATGATGATCCTAAGACTATGGAAGAAACAATAAGAAGGGTGAAATGGTTATACGAACAACAAAGAGAAAAGACTACCTTTCGGAAGGCTTGGGATGACCAGAAGAGGTTTAAGAAAGAACAGAGGTAGAAGGGAGACAAGCCTTCCTTTTTCAAAAATAGTCGTCAGGGACAACCATCATTTAGAGAGTCGAGAAGGACTGAAGAGGGAGCTCAAAGACAGAGACTGACACCCATTCAGTGTTGGGGCTGTCAAGGAAACCACAAGTACAGAGATTGTCCCCATAAAAATGGTAAGGCAAGAACTGTACATACTGTTTAGCAAGCCGAAACAGTGGAGGATTTGGGCAGAAGAAGGCCGAGGATCTACGCAGCCCTGAACAACAAGCATGCGAAATTTCAATCGCACATGATTGAAGTGGAAGGTATGATCAATAATTGACCACTCGTTATTTTAATTGATTCAGGGGCTAGCCATAGTTATGTAGATCCTAGAGTGGTGGAATGTTTGCATCTAACGAAGAGCAAACATGAGAACTCTTGGTTAGTGCAGTTAGCCACAGGGACCAAGAGGAAGATCACTGAATTGGTTAAGTCTTGTTCAGTGGACATGAAAGGAATGAGCACTAAGGCTGAATTGAACATTTTGCCTTTAGGCCCATATGATTGCTTAATTGGGATGGACTGGTTGGACCAGCACCATGCCCTTCTATATTTCCGTAACAAGAGGTTCACATGTCTGGATGAAGAGGTAAATTAGGTAACAATCCAAGGAATTCCCAGAGTCGTGGCTGTTAGAGAAATCTCAGCCATGCAGCTGAAGAAATGTTACCAGAAAGGCTGTCAATTATTTGCAGCCCGGGTGGAAGAAGTATTCAAAGATGTGGTCTCAAATTTGGAAAAACACAGGGTACTCAAAGAATTTAAGGACGTATTTCAAGAGGTGCCTGGACTACCTCCGAAGAGGGACATCGATTTTTATATAAATCTGATGCCTGGAGCAACTCCAGTTTCAAAAGCTCCTTATAGAATGAGTACGCCAGAGTTGAAAGAGTTGCAATTGCAGCTCGAAGAGCTACTAAAGAAAGGTTACATTCACCCCAGTGTGTCACCGTGGGGAGCCCCAGTCCTATTTGTGAAGAAGAAAGATGGGACGTTGAGGCTGTGCATTGATTTTCAGCAGTTGAATAAGGTTACTGTCAAGAACAAGTATCCTCTACCAAGGATTGATGATCTTTTTGATCAATTGAAGGATGTGAAAATATTTTCGAAAATAGATCTCCGATCAGGATATCACCAAGTGAGAATAAAGGATGAAGACATCAACAAGACCGCCTTTAGAACAAGGTATGGTCATTATGAGTTCACAGTGGTGCCGTTTGGACTGTCCAACGCGCCTGCTGTTTTCATGTGCTTAATGAATGGAGTGTTCAGAAATTATTTGGACAAGTTTGTCATAGTCTTCCTGGATGACATCTTGGTGTATTCCAAGACAGAGGAAGAACATGAAAAACACCTGAGAATGGTGCTGCAGGTGTTGAGAGAACACCAGCTGTACGCAAAACTGAGCAAATGCTCATTTTACCAAAGGCAGATCCATTACTTGGGACATATAATATCTGAAGAAGGGATCACTGTGGATCCTGAAAAGGTACAGGCCATTCGATAATGGCCAACGCTGAGGAATGTGGCATAAGTTAGATCTTTTATTGGTATGGCAGGCTACTATAGGAGGTTTATAACTGGATTCTCAAGGATAGCCCATTCTATCACTTCCTTGCAAAGGAAGGGGAAGAAGTTCCAGTGGACTGAAGAATGTGAGAGCAACTTCCAATGATTGAAGCAACTGCTAACCAGTGCTCCAATCCTGAAGATTGCAGATCTAGACAAGGATTATGTAGTGTGCATAGATGTGTGTAAGGAGGGGCTGGGAGGAGTTCTCAGCCAAGAGGGATTTGTAATTTGTTATGAGTCCCAAAAGTTAAAGGAACATGAGAAGAATTATGCCACTCACGATTTAGGGCTGGCAACAATTGTCCACACCTTGAGGAAATGGAGACATTACCTCATGGGAAGGAGATTTGAATTAAGAACATACCACAATGGTTTGAAGTATTTATTTGATCACCCGACTTTAAATGCGAGGCAAATCAGGTGGCTGGAGTTTCTGTGCGAATATGATTATGATATCAAGCATATCAAGGGGAAATAAAATAAGGTGGCTAATGGACTCAACAGAAAGGTGCACGAATTACATGCTACAACCATTAGCATGTACCAGACTGAGATGAAAGACCGAATTTTGGAGGCCGTAAATGCTGATTTGCAGTACAAAAATCTTGTAGCAAAGCTACAACAACGTGAGAGACCACCGACCAAAGAAAGTTACACCTTGGGAACTAATGGTTTACTTCTGTATAAAAACAGAGTGTATGTACCCAATGCCCGAGAATTGAAGCTGACATTTCTAAAGGAGATGCATAATGTGGCTTATGCTGGACATCCTGGATATCAGAAGACTGTGGCAGTAGTCAAAAGCCATTATTTTTGGCCGGGGTTGAAGAAAGAAATAACAGAATACATCACCAGATGTATGGAGTGCCAAAAGGTTAAGGCTGAGCATAGGCAGCCAGCAGGGTTGCTGCATCCTTTACCTATTCCTGAATGGAAATGGGACGTGGTAACAATGGATTTTATCACAGGATTTCCCAGAACAAGAAAGCAACATGATTCAATCATGGTGGCGGTGGACAAGCTTACTAAAGCTGCCCATTTTATTCCAATGAAAACCACCCACAGGGCAGCTGATGTTACCGATATCTTTTTAAAAGAAGTTGCATGCTTGCATGGAATTCCTAAGACAATTGTGTCTGATAGGGACCTGAAATTCACTTCGAATTTCTGGAAAGGACTGTTCAAAGGATTCAGAACAAATTTGAACTTTAGTACAACGTATCATCCCGAGTCTGATGGATAGACAGAGAGAGTAAACAGAGTAATCGAAGACATGCTGAGAATGTATGTGATGGATAAACCATCAAGGTGGGAAGACTACCTGCATTTGGTAGAATTCGCCTACAATAATGGGTACCATGCATCATTGAATATGAGCCCATTCGAAACACTTTATGGAAGAAAGTGCAACACTCCAGTGAGCTGGGATAATCCCGCTGACAGAGTAGTAGTTGGACCTGAACTACTCAAAGAGATGGAAGATCAAATGATAAAAATCAAACAGAATCTGAAAGCTGCCCAGGACAGGCAGAAAAGTTACGCTGATAGTAACAGAACCCATAGAGAATTCAAAGTGGGTGACCATGTTTTCCTGAAGTTGAAAACTAACAGGAGTTCCCTGAAGCTGGGAAGTTGCGCCAAGTTGTCAGCAAGATTTTGTGGGCCATTTGAGATCCTGGAAAGGATTGGGCCAGTTGCATACATGCTTGCATTACCTACATCTATGATTGTACATAATGTGTTTCATGTTTCACTACTGAATAAATATGTACCTTATGCTAATCATGTTATCGATTGGACTGTGATCCAGGTGGAACCAGAAGGTGTCCTGCAAGTGCATCCTGTGCGCATATTGGACAGGAAAAGAAAACAACTCCAGAATCGAGCTATAGAGCTTGTAAAGGTCCAGTGGAACTGGTACGGTCCTGAGGACGCGACATGGGAGCATGAAGAAGTTATGCTGGCAGAGTACTTGCATCTTTTTGAAAATTTTGAAAGACCTGCAGAGGCAGTGTAAGTTTCACTGAGGACAGTGCAAAAATAAGGGGAGGGGGATTGTAGTGTCCCCAAGGCCGAACCCTGTTGCAAATCACGATATATGAAATGAATTGTAAACATGTTCTATAGGTTGGTGAGCCAAGTTTTGTATAAGATGGTAGACTTATGTGTTTGTTAGGCCAGGGAGCCTAAGTGTTGAAGGCCAGGAGCCTGCTGTTGTACTTGTATGTATGCAAAATGATTAATAAAATATAAACACCTCCAGGTGCAGACCAACCACGATGAATGAGTGAAGGGGGACTTAGCATTCATAGAATGGGCAAGGGATTAGGGGCTGGAAGGTGGGAAAAAGGGGATAAGTGTTGAGCCTAGGGGGATTAAACCTGGGAATACTATTTTAATATTATTCCCAAAAGACATGTGTATTTTATTTTTATCCTAAGTTCCTGGCAATGGGAAAACGTGCAAAAGGGATGCATGTTGTTCCCAGGGTGACAAGTGTCAACCCTGGTGCATGCAAATATAATAGCGGAGATGAACCATGTGAGGGGGAGGGTATCCATTCTACTCGACCATCTGAGCGTGAACCCATCCGACCTCTGCAAGAATACCCTGGTGCAACCCTGAAGGTGGTAAAAAGCCTGTGTTGATTTGGGAGATAGCCGATACATCCTTAGTTTGAGCAGTTGGAACTTGCACATGGGATCTTTGCACCCCTCGTACAATCCCAAAACCAAAACTGTGAGACTATCCCGTGATTGCTGAACCTGTTTGGGAAGCGCGTGTTTGTTTTTCCCAATTGGTTGTTGTGGCCACGCAGTACTGGATTGCGTGTGGCATACTGACCAGAGTAAGCTTTGTGCTGAGCTTGTGTATGACCTCTCTTCTGGGGAGGGAGGCGACTGTGGTTGGAAGAGTCAGGTTGTCAGGACTGTGAGCAACTCGTCCCAGGTGAAAGAGTTTGCAGGGAAGTGGTTTCTTCCAGAGAGTGCCCAGCACCAGCTACGTGCTCTAAGACTTCCTGATCTGGCCTGTTGCTGAGGCCTAGAGAGGGAGGTTAGCACCGATGTACTGTGCGTGTGAAGGTGTATACTCCCGGGCGGAATAGGCATGTGGGGAATGAGAGTCTGGTAGTAGTGGGCGTAAGATGACATCTTTGGGAAGAACCCTTCCAGAAATTTCTGTGCTGTTATCCCTGTAACCTCAGCCTAGCCTAGGATTCCCTACCTTGGGGTGGAGCTCAGTCTCAGCTCGGGGGTGACCCACTGTTGAGATGATGAGCAGTGTGGTCTAAGGCTGGGAGGTTCGTGGAAGGCCTTTACTTGGTTGGTGGATTTCACCACTATTACAAGATAAGTATCTAACTATGTTCTTATCACATTTTGCATGACTGTGCTACATAAATTATCATGATTTCCGCTGTGTATATGAATTACTGTTAAATGTTATGGATTGTTTAATCATAGCCGTAAATTATACGTTTTACTCTGAGTTAAATGTATTTCTTTACTTGAATGCATGTTATTATATAATGTCTGTACGAATTATGTAAAAGTGTGTGTACAAAATGTTACATAGTGCGTTATAAGCTCTGGGTAAGCAAAAAGGTACACTACAAATTGGTATCAGAGCGTGAGTAAGCCCAGAGTTTCGAAATGGGTGTGCTACACTCCTCGGAAGAGAGGTCATACACAAGCTCAACACAAAGCTTACTTTGGCCAGTATGCCACACGCAGTCCAGTACTGCGTAGTCGCAACAACCAATTGGGAAAAACAGACACGCGCTTCCCAAACAGGTTCAGAAATCACGGGATAGTCTCACGGTTTTGGTTTCGGGATTGTACAAGGGGTGCAAAGATCCTGTGCGCAAGTTTCAATTGCTCAAATTGAGGATGTACCGACTATCTCCCAAATCAACACAGGATTTTTACCACCTTCAGGGTTGCACCAGGGTATTCTTGCAGAGGTCGGACGGGTTCACGCTCAGACAGTCAGGTAGAATGGAGACCCTCCCCCTCACATGGTTCATCTCGGCTATTATATTTGCATGCACCAGGGTTGACACTTGTCACCCTGGGAACTGCATGCGTTCCCACATCATGCATCCCTTTTGCACATTTTCCCCTTGCCAGGAACTTAGGATAAAAATAAAATACACATGTCTTTTGGGAATAATATTAAAATATTATTCCCAGGTTTAAGCCCCCTAGGCTCAACAATTAGCCCCTTTTTCCCACCTTCTAGCCCCTAATCCCTTGCCCATTCTGTGAACGCTCAGTCCCCCTTCACTCATTCATTGTGGTCGGTCTGCACCTGGAGGTGTTTATATTTTATTAATCATTCTGCATACATACAAGTACAATAACAGGCTCCTGGCCTTCAACACTTAGGCTCCCCGGCCTAACAAACACATAAGCCTACCATCTTATACAAAACTTGTCTCACCAGCCTATAGAACATGTTTACAATTCATTTCATATATCGTTATTTGCAACGGGGTTCGGCCTTGGGGACACTACAATCCCCCTCCCCTTATTTTTGCACTGTCCTCAGTGAAACTTACACTGCCTGTGCAGGTCTTTCAAAATTTTCAAAAATATGCAGGTACTTTGCCCGCATAACTTCTTCATGCTCCCATGTCGCGTCCTCAGGACCGTACCAGGTCCACTGGACCTTTACAAGCTCTATAGCTCGATTCCGGAGCTGTTTTCTTTTCCTTTCCAATATGCGCACAGGATGCACTTGCAGGACACCTTCTGGTTCCACCTGGATCACAGTCCAATCGATAACATGATTAGCATCAGGTACATATTTCTTCAGTAGTGAAACATGAAACACATTATGTACAATCATAGATGTAGGTAATGCAAGCATGTATGCAACTGGCCCAATCCTTTCCAGGATCTCAAATGGCCCACAAAATCTTGCTGACAACTTTGCGCAACTTCCCAGCTTCAGGGAACTCCTGTTAGTTTTCACCTTCAGGAAAACATGGTCACCCACTTTGAATTCTCTATGGGTTCTGTTACTATCAGCGTAACTTTTCTGCCTGTCCTGGGCAGCTTTCAGATTATGTTTGATTTTTATCATTTGATCTTCCATCTCTTTGAGTAGTTCAGGTCCAACTACTACTCTGTCAGTGGGATTATCCCAGCTCACTGGAGTGTTGCACTTTCTTCCAGAAAGCACTTCGAATGGGATCATCTTCAATGATGCATGGTACCGATTATTGTAGGCGAATTCTACCAAATGCAGGTAGTCTTCCCACCTTGATGGTTTATCCATCACATACATTCTCAGCATGTTTTCGATTACTCTATTTACTCTTTCTGTCTGTCCATCAGACTCGGGATGATACGTTGTACTAAAGTTCAGATTCGTTCCGAATCCTTTGAACAGTCCTTTCCAGAAATTCGAAGTGAATTTTGGGTCCCTATCAGACACAATTCTCTTAGGAATTCCATGCAAGCGTGCAACTTCTTTTAAAAAGATATCAGCAACATCAGCTGCCCTGTGGGTGGTTTTTAGTGGAATAAAATGGGCATCTTTAGTAAGCTTGTCCACTGCCACCATGATTGAATCATGCTGCTTGCTTGTTCTGGGAAATCCTGTGATAAAATCCATTGTTACCATGTCCCATTTCCATTCAGGAATAGGTAAAGGCTGCAGCAACCCTGCTGGGTGCCTATGCTCAGCCTTAACCTTTTGGCACTCCATACATCTGGCGATGTATTCCGTGATTTCTTTCTTCAACCCTGACAAAAAATAACGGCTTTTGACTGCTGCCACAGTCTTCTGATATCCAGGATGTCTAGCATAAGCCACGTTATGCATCTCCTTTAGAATTGCCAGCTTCAATTCTCAGACATTGGGTACATACACTCTGTTTTTATATAGAAGTAAACCATTAGTTCCCAAGGTGTAACTTTCTTTGGTCTGTGGTCTCTCACGCTGCTGTAGCTTTGCTACAAGATTTTTGTACTGCAAATCAACATTTGCAGCCTCCAAAATTCGGTCTTTCATTTCAGTCTGGTACATGCTAATGGCTGTAGCATGTAATTCGTGCACCTTTCTACTGAGTGCATCAGCCACCTTATTTTCTTTCCCCTTGATATGCTTGATATCAAAGTCATATTCACACAGAAACTCCAGCCACCTGATTTGCCTCGCATTTAAAGTCGGCTGATCAAATAAATACTTCAAACCGTTGTGGTCTGTTCTTAATTCAAATCTCCTTCCCATGAGGTAATGTATCCATTTCCTCAAGGCGTGGATGATTGCTGCCAGCTCTAAATCATGAGTGGCATAATTCTTCTCATGTTCCTTTAACTTTCGGGACTCATAACAAATTACAAATCCCTCTTGTCTGAGAACTCCTCCCAGCCCCTCCTTACACGCATCTGTGCACACTACATAATCCTTGTCTGGATCTGCAATCTTCAGGATTGGAGCACTGGTTAGCAGCTGCTTCAATCGCTGGAAGTTGCTCTCACATTCTTCAGTCCACTGGAACTTCTTCCCCTTCCTTTGTAAGGAAGTGATAGAATGGGCTATCCTTGAGAATCCAGCTATAAACCTCCTATAGTAGCCTGCCAGACCCATAAAAGATCTAACTTCTGCCACATTCCTCGGTGCTGGCCATTCTCGAATGGCCCGTACCTTTTCAGGATCCACAATGATCCCTTCTTCAGATATTATATGTCCCAAGTAATGAATCTGCCTTTGGTAAAATGAGCACTTGCTTAGTTTTGCGTACAATTGGTGTTCTCTCAACACTTGCAACACCATTCTCAGGTGGTGTTCATGTTCTTCCTCTGTCTTGGAATACACCAAGATGTCATCCAGGAAGACTATGAAAAACTTGTCCAAATAATTTCTGAACACTCCATTCATTAAGCACATGAAAACAACAGGCGCGTTGGAAAATCCAAACGACACCACTGCGAACTCGTAATGACCATACCTTGTTCTAAAGGCGGTCTTGCTGATGTCTTCATCCTTTATTCTCACTTGGTGATATCTTGATCGGAGATCTATTTTTGAAAATATTTTCGCATCCTTCAATTGATCAAAAATATCATCAATCCTTGGCAGAGGATACTTGTTCTTGACAGTAACCTTATTCAACTGTCGAAAATCAATGCATAGCCTCAACGTCCCATCTTTCTTCTTCACGAATAGGACCAGGGCTCCCCACGGTGACACACTGGGGAGAATGTAACCTTTCTTTAGTAGCTCTTCAAGATGCAATTGCAACTCTTTCAACTTTGGCGTACTCATTCTATAAGGAGCTTTCAAAACTGGAGCTGCTACAGGCATCAGATTTATAGAAAAATCGATGTCCCTCTTCGTAGGTAGTCCAGGCACCTCTTGAAATACGTCCTTAAATTCTTTGAGTACCTTGTGTTTTTCCAAATTTGAGACCACATCTTTGAATACTTCTTCCACCCGGGCTGCAAATAATTGACAACCTTTCCGGTAACATTTCTTTAGCTACATGGATGAGATTTCTCTAACAGCCACGGCTCTGGGAATTCCTTGGATTGTTACCTGATTTCCCTCTTCGTCCAGACATGTGAACCTCTTGTTATGGAAATCCAGAAGGGCATGGTGCTGGTCCAACCAGTGCATCCCAATTAAGCAATCATACGAGTCTAAAGGCAAAATGTTCAATTCATCCTTAGTGCTCATTCCTTTCATGTCCACTGAATAGGACTTAACCAATTCAGTGACCTTCCTCTTGGTCCCTATGGATAACTGCACTAACCAAGACTTCTCATGTTTTCTCTTCGTTAGATGCAAACTTTCCACCAATCTAGGATCTACATAACTATGGCTAGCCCCTTAATCAATTAAAATAATGACTGGTCAGTTGTTGATCATACCTTCCACTTCAATCATGTGTGATTGAAATTCCGCTTGCTTATTGTCCAGGGCTGCGTAGATCCTCGGCATTCTGCTACCCAAATCCTTCACTGTTTCAGCTTGCTGAATAGTATGTACAGTTCTTGCCTTACCATTTTTATGGGGACAATCTCTGTGCTTGTGGTTTCGTTGACAGCCCCAACACTGAATGGGTGTCAGTCTCTGTCTTTGTCCTCCCTCTTCAGTCCTTCTCGGCTCTCTAAATGATGGTTGCCCCTGACAACTGTTTCTGAAAAAGGAAGGCTTGTCTCCCTTCTGCCTCTGTTCTTTCTTAAACCTCTTCTGGTCACCCCAAGCCTTCCGAAAGGTAGGCTTTTCTCTTTGCTGTTTGTATAAGCATTTCGCCCTTCTTATTGTTTCTTCCATAGTCTTAGGATCATCATATTGAATCTTGTCACCAATGGAAGGTGGCAGTCCACTCAGATACCTCTGAATTTTAACAGCTTCGTCCTTGATGAATGGAACATACTTCAGTAGTTCCAGAAAATTTCGTTCATACTCATCAATGGTCATACTGCCCAACTTGAGTTCGAAGAACTCCTTCATCTTTCTGTCATAGTATCTTTTAGTCAGGTATTTCTTGTCGAAATACCTCTTAAACTCCTTCCACGTGACCTCTTTCTCTCTGATGTGCTGCACCTGCACAAACTGATCCCACCACATAGATTCTTTTCCTTTCAGTTGGTACATTGCAATTCTTCCTTCTGCATGGGAAGAATAATTCTGTAGTTGGAAGTATTTCTTCATGCCAAGCAACCAGGTCTCGGCATCTTCCTCCTTCTTATGTTCTCCATCGAATGTTGGAGGCTTAATATTGTTCATCTCTCCTTTCAATTCCTCCTTTCCAGATTTTTGATGTTTTCTGGTAGGGGATGGGCTTGAACTACTGTGTGTCTTCCTGTTAGAATGTCTTTGGGAGCGACTAAGATGTCGGCTACCGCTCCTTGACCTTCTTCTTCTTTCATGGGTTTTGCGATTCTCCGTCGTACTTGAGCCTCTTCCCTTCTCGAGTTTCTTCTCCATTATTTCTAGGCTTTTAAAAAAATTTAAGTTTAGCTCACCCTGCCGATCCCTGACTTTCATAAGCTTTTGGCTATCATCTCGGTGAGCCTTGGCCTCTCTTTACAACCTTTCAATGATTTTCATTATGTGTCCTTCCTTATCCTTTTATTTTCCGTGCCCGTTGAAGTTCGATCCTTCGACTCCTAGGTTAACATCCTTTCCTTCCCGTTCATCGTCTATTTCAGGGGTAATCTGCACTCTTCCCCACTCCATACTCGGCGTTGGTTAATTGGAATCCTGACCTTTGTTGAACTCTGCACATGCACTGTGCAATTAAAGTCGAAGTTTGTTAGTCCATTAAACCTTCACGAGCAGTCCACAATATTTATAAGCCAGTTCGAACAAAATAAAAGAAATTTCATTTTAAATAAGTTTCTTGAACTAGAAGTATTATGTATCTCTTCCATTTCTTTTCATTTTGCGGCAATTTCCCAACAGTTCTGGCACTCGTCAGTCTTGTGCAATATAATGTGCAGACGAATCGAATTTTGTCGAACCTTCATTTCTTGACAATTCCTCATCTTTCGTGACAAGCGATTTTAAGAAAGTGTTTCAATTTCACGAATTTTCTGAGCTCTGTTCAACTCTGTATTTTTTGGGTGTTCGAAACTTTAGTTTTTGGTATTTTAGGAATTTCGGCCTTCGGTACCTAGGACTTTGGGTTTTCAGTAACCGGGAGTTCATTATACAGTGACTCCCCACCTCTTGTCATTTCAATTGCCGAATTCTGAAATTTCGATTTAATTTACCCTCCGGGCCCACAGCACAGCTATCGCCCTCTACCATAGTGGTACGTGGTTCTTTTTCAGAGGATCCTCGTCACCTTTGGTGATGTCATTAGGGTCCCACCACTCTTTCCTCTTATTCCCACTCACTAGCACATGGTACTCTTCATGTGTCTACGTGGCACATCTCCTGATTGAAGCTTTGGGTGTCGGGGTTTCGTGATCCCCCATGACATGAGTTCCTGTCCTCACAAACTCTTGATCCTCGATTTTCTGTTTCTCCGATAAACTTGCACGATTGAATATTCAACAGTCCCTCAGTTCCTCGACGTTTCAGAATTCGCAATATCGCGAATCCTGAATGCATAAATTTTTAGGACTTCTCGCTGCGAAAACTCGAAACGGCGTGCCACCTGTCCACCTCTCGGATCCTGTGGCCCCCACATGGTTCTTTTGTCCGTAGGGATATCATGTTTCACGATTTCGCGATTCCCGTTGTAGTGATGTCGGGGTTTTGAACACCCAATCTCTGATATGAAATTCCACGTGTAAATCCAACGGTTAGATCTTTCTCACATCGAACGGTCTTTACAAGCCCTGATACCTCCCGAAGGAATCTCGTCCGTTCATCGGGACTTGGTCACATGCTAATGTCTCGACAGTATGGTCGGAATTATCATGAAGAAAGTCCGAGTTCTTGTCATCAGAACTTCTGAATCCCCCGATCCTCGAAACGGGTAGTCTCACAACACATGGCCATCTCAATCGGACGGTCCACGACTATTCCAGGGTTTCCATCATGGAAAGTCCCGATCCCTTGTTACTAGGACTCCTGATATCGTGATTCTTGATTTCCCAAAATGGAAAATCTCACGACACGTGTCCTCCGTCTTTTAGATGGTCAAGATCTATTTCAGGCTTTCGCCTTTAAACACTGAGGTTTGAACCTTCAGACACCTCCCGAGAGATCCAACAGCTGTTGGGTTTTTTCAGTCGAAATCTGACGGTTCAAACGGTTTTCTAACTAATTCGGGATTTTGCGTATTGCTATTTCCACACTCCTGTATCATTGCCAAAGGAATTTTAATCCTTTACGCACATTTTTCCAGATCTGACAGTCCCGAGGGCTCGCCTTCCCTCCCGATCAGATCCTAAGGTTCTAACACCATTGGTGTAGAGACCTATCTCCCCATGGCCATAGACCACACTGGCTGCGGTTTCATTGCACCGCTAAACCTCCTGAGCTCGTAAGCGCGGTCAAGCAACTACTTGACACTCTGGAACAAACCAAGGTCTGAAATTGACCATTCCAGGCCCAATTTCCTTCACATTCTCGGTCCAATGACCATTCCACTGGTCCATATAGGCTCAACATTGAAACCTTGGCTCTGATACCAATTTGTAGCACACCCATTTCGAAAATCTAGGCTTACTCGCGCTCTGATACCAATTTGTAGTGTACCTTTTTGCTTACCTAGAGCTTATAATGCACTATGTAACATTCTGTACACACACTTTTACATAATTCGTACAGACATTATATAATCACATGCATTCAATTAAAGAAATACATTTAACTCAGAGTAAAATGTATAATTTACGACTACGATTAAACAATCCATAACATTTAACAGTAATTCATATACACAGTGGAAATCATGATAATTTATGTAGCACAGTCATGCAAAATGTGATAAGAACATAGTTAGATACTTATCTTGTAACAGTGGTGAAATCCACCAACCAAGTGCAGGCCTTCCATGAACCTCCCAGCCTTAGACCACACTGCTCATCATCTCAACAGTGGGTCACCCCCGAGCTGGGACTGAGCTCCACCCCAAGGCAGGGAATCCTAGGCTAGGCTGAGGTTACAGGGAAAACAACACAAAAATATCTGGAAGGGTTCTTCCCAAAGATGCCATCTTACGCCCACTACTACCAGACTCTCATTCCCCACATGCCTGTTTCGCCCGAGAATATACACCTTCACACGCACATTCCATCGGTGCTAACCTCCCTCTCTGGGCCTCGGCAACAAGACGGATCAGGAAGTATCAGAGCCCGTAGCTGGTGCTGGGCACTCTCTGGAAGAAACCACTTCCCAACAAACTCTTTCACTTGGGAAGAGTTTCTCACAGGCCTGACAACCTACCTCTTCCAACCACAGTCGCCTCCCTCCCCAGAAGAGAGGTCATACACAACCTCAGCACAAAGCTTACTTTGGCCAGTATGCCACGTGCAGTCTAGTACTACGTGGCCGCAACAACCAATTGGGAAAAACAGACACGCGCTTCCCAAACAGGTTCAACAATCACGGGATAGTCTCATGGTTTTGGTTTCGGGATTATACGAGGGGTGAAAATATCCCGTGCGCAAGTTCCAACTGCTCAGATTGAGGATGTACCGGCTATCTCCCAAATCAACACAGGCTTTTTGCCACCTTCACGGTTGCACCAGGGTATTCTTGCAGAGGTCGGACGAGTTCATGCTCAGACAGTCGAGTAGAATGGAGACCCTCCCCCTCACATGGTTCATCTCGACTATTATATTTGCATGCACCAGGGTTGACACTTGTCACCCTGGGAACTACATGTGTTCCCACAACATGCATCCCTTTTGCATGTTTTCCCCATGCCAAGACTTAGGATAAAAATAAAATACACATGTCTTTTGGGAATAATATTAAAATATTATTCCCAGGCTTAAGCCCCCTAGGGTCAACACTTAGCCCCTTTTTCCCACCTTCCAGCCCCTAATCCCTTGCCCATTCTGTGAATGCTCAGTCCCCCTTCACTCATTCATTGTGGTCGGTCTGCACCTGGAGGTGTTTATATATTATTAATCATTTTGCATACATACAAGTACAACAACAGGCTCCTGGCCTTCAACACTTAGGCTCCCTGTCCTAACAAACACATAAGCCTACCAGCTTATACAAAACTTGGCTCACCAGCCTATGGAGCATGTTTACAATTCATTTCATATATCGTGATTTGCAATGGGGTTCGGCCTTGGGGACACTACAGGGAGGGAGGTGACTATGGTTGGAAGAGGTAGGTTGTCAGGCCTGTGAGAAACTCTTCCCAGGTGAAAGAGTTTGTTGGGAAGTGGTTTCTTCCAGAGAGTGCCCAACACCAGCTATGGGCTTTGAGACTTCCTGATCCAGCCTGTTGCCAAGGCCCAAAGAGGGAGGTTAGCACCGATGGACTGTGCATGTGAAGGTGTATACTCCCGGGTGGAACATGCATGTGGGGAATGAGAGTCTGGTAGTAGTGGGCATAAGATGGCATCTTTGGGAAGAACCCTTCCAGATATTTCTGTGCTATTTTTCCTGTAACCTCAGCCTAGCCTAGGATTCCCTGCCTTGGGGTGGAGCTCAGTCCCAGCTCGAGGGTGACCCACTGTTGAGATGATGAGCAGTGTGGTCTAAGGCTGGGAGGTTCGTGGAAGGCCTGCACTTGGTTGGTGGATTTCACCATTGTTACAAGATAATTATCTAACTATGTTCTTATCACATTTTGCATGACTGTGCTACATAAATTATCATGATTTCCACTGTGTATATGAATTACTGTTAAATGTTATGGATTGTTTAATCGTAGCCGTAAATTATACGTTTTACTCTGAGTTAAATGTATTTCTTTACTTGAATGCATGTGATTATATAATGTCTGTACGAATTATGTAAAAGTGCGTGTACAGAATGTTACATAGTGCGTTATAAGCTCTGGGTAAGCAACAAGGTACACTACAAATTGGTATCAGAGCGCGAGTAAGCCCAGAGTTTCAAAATGGGTGTGTTACATAGTCAATCACATGTGCATATTGATTCGACTTTATGCAGGAACGCAACATAATACACAAATAACCATGAATACAAAGATGTAGCAGAAATAACACTTCATTTCATTAATATCAAATAACTGAAATTTGTTTATAGATATAATATAAATAAACTAGCTAAGGCGCTGATAACTTATCTATGAGAAGAGATGTGGCGGCTACATACCTATGAAATCTATGTTACAATGAGGCTCACAGGCCTACATATTATTGAGAAACAATGGAAACCCTAAACATCCAAAAACCTAACCCTAAGAGATGAAACACTATAATATGGGCCTCGTTGGGGTAAATTGGTACATCAATTTCCCGGGGTCGTAACTTTGGCATACTATTTCTATTTGACGCATATGACAGGTCATTAGAAATATCTATCCGAGGACTACAACTTCTGACAATGAATATCATGGGATGAAATAAACTAATATTCGTCGACCAGTTGATGTCCAAAAAACATCATTTAGGGCCTCAAAACGACTCCGGAAGTTCAGGACCCAAAAAACTGCCAAAAATAGTAAATTGTGCTACAATTAAGGAAACTAAAAAGCTGAAAGAAACAATGGTGGGGGTCTAAGTGGAATAGGTGGGTGGCCACCAATATCCATATGGATCATTCCTCCCCCCTTAGGAAGCAATGGTCCCCATTGCATTGATTTCCTCCATGAGATGAGGAAACTTCTGCTGAACTTGGTCCCTGGTGAGCCACTTGCCCTGGTGAAGGAGTTGGCCTGCTTTGACAACTTGATATAGTTGGATCCTCTGCTGGTGAGTGTTCTTGATCTGTGTGTCCATAATCTGATCAGTTATGGCTTGTTCCATGCAGTCTGGGTTTAACTCTATTGGTGTGAGTTGTTCTTCCATGTCGGATGTGTCCAGTAGAGGTGGAACGTAAGGCGGTCCACATTGAACACTAGGTGCAGACCAAGGAATGGTGGGATACTGAGCTCGAAGGAATTTTATGCTACAGCCTTGGTGATGGTGTATGGACCATATCAGAGTGGGTGAAGCATGCGGTGGGTTCCAATGAGACACTCCTTCTGCAAATGTAGCCACACTTTGTTGCCCACATGGAAGTTGTGTTGCACCTGATGTTGATCATGTCACTGCTTGTACTTAGCATTGGCTTTGTCCAATATGTCATGAACCTGTTGGAAAATGTGCTTAATGTGCTCAATGAAGTTGTTCGCCTTGGAAACTTCAGACTGGACATGAGCCAAATTTGCATGAGTAGCTGCAAATGGTATTGCTACGTCAATGGGACATAATGGCTGGAATCCCAAGCCCACCTAAAAGGGGTTGTGGTCGGTTGAGTTGTGGAGGGCACGCTTTTATCTATGTTATACATAGGGAAGGATCTCATCCCATGTGCATGGATTCTTTGAGTTTTACATGCACAAAATGTGTACGATCATCCTATTGACGACCTCTGTTTGGCCATCAGTTTGGGGATGGAAAGCTGTGGACTTGGTGAGCTTGGTGTCCAACATTGACCAGAGGTTGGGCCAAAATGTATTGAGGAATCTACTGTCCTGATCTGAGATGATAGACTGTGGGATCCCAAATTGTACCCACACTCATTCAATGAAGAGTTTAGTAGTGGCTTCTACTGTGATATTCTTCTTGTAGGCCGCCATAATGCCCATCTTTGAGAATCTGTCGACGACCATGAAAACACATTCATTTCCATGATTAGTATAAGGAAGGCCCGACATGTAATCCATGGAGATGGATTCCCAAGGTCGACTGAGGGTAGGAAGCAGAGTATAAAGGCCTTGCTTCTTGATGGTCGGTTTGGCAATGATGCAGGTAGTGTAGGATATGATGTACTTCCCGACATCCCGTCGAAGTTTGGCCAATAGAAATACTTTTGCAGTACTGCCACTATTTTCTTGACCCCAAAATTCCCAGTGACCCGATTATAGTGCGCTTTCCAAATCATCTTGGCACGCTTACTTGAAGGAACACAAAGGTGTCCCAGGTGACATAGTAGTGCATCCTAGAGGTGAAAAGTTGGAACTCGGTTACCCTCCAAGAGCGTCTTATATGTGTGGCTGAAATATGGATCACTCTTGTAGATAAGCTACTAATCAAAAGTCTCTTTCCCACAAGAGTTGAGCATGATGGTTATCGCCATGATCGATGGTCGATTGAGGCAATCTGAAACATTATTGGTGCTTCCTTTCTTGTACTTGATTTCCAAATGAAACTTTTGCAGATATGCGGATCACTTCTGATGGTGATCATTTTGCAACTTCCCTTGTGTCTATATGAACTGTAGGGGTTGGTGGTCTATGTGGATGATCGTTTCCTTCTCCCAAATGTAGTGCTTCCACTGTCGGAAATCCAACTTAATGGAATACATTTATTTGTCATAAGTGGGATACTTTAAGACTGTGTCAGACAATCTCACACCGTGATATGCCACTGGATGCCCCTGTTAAGTAAGAACTGCCCCAATATCATAGTTAAAGGCATCTGTCTTGATCTCAAATGATTGTTGTAAGTATGGTAATGTGAGAACTGGGGCACAACAGAGGCGATGTTTCAATTCTACGAACACCTTTTTTTGAGATTCTGACCAAAGGAATTTTTCTTTCGGTCCTCCCTTGGTGACTTGACTCAAGGGCCAAGTGATATGAGAGAATCCCAACATGAACCTGCGGTAGAAATTAGCAAGACCCAAAAAGATGTGAATATCTGTTAGAGTGGTCAAGGCTGGCCAATATCAGATGACTTGGATCTTGGTTGGATCCACATGTACCCCACGCTCATCAATAATGTATCCCAAATACTGAACACGGGTCATGCCAAAAGTGAAGTTATCCAAATTGGCACACAACTTGTGTTTCCACAGTGTTTGGAGGACTTGTTGGATGTGGTGGAGGTGCTCTTCCCAAGTCTGGCTGAAGATCAAGATGTCATTTAAGTACATTACTACAAATGAGTTGGTGAATGGCTGCAATATGTTGTCCATCAACCTCATGAAGGTTGCGGGAGCATTCGTCAACCCAAAAGGCATGACCAACCATTAGAAAAGGCCCTCCTTGGCTTTGAAGGAAGTCTTCCACACATCGGATGGTTTAATTGGTACCTGGTGATACTCGGACTTCAAGTCAATATTGCTGAAATATTTCTCCCCTTTGAGTTGGTCTATAAGGTCATCAATCCGTGGGATCGGGTACCTATTCCGAAGAGTGATCTTGTTCAGCGCCCGATAGTCAATACAGAGTCTCCAAGTCCCATCCTTCTTCTGCACCAACATGATTGGGTTCCCATAAGGAAATGAACTTGGTTGGATGTGACCTTTTTGCAACAGCTCTTGAATCTGTCTCTTGATTTCATCATTCTCCAAAACAGAGTGCCGATAGATCGGTCCATTGGGTTGTGACGCACCTAGGGTTAGAATGATGGGGTGCTTGACCTGACAGTGCATATGCACTCCTATGGGTGAGGTAAATATGTCCCAGTACTCCTCCACGACCTCGTCCATTTGTTGTGGTTGTGCGGAGGAGCCCTTTCTAGAGGTCCTGACCACAATCTTCTTCTTTCCCCAAGGGAGGATCACCAGGAAAACAAATTTCCTGGTTTTGGAAATGAGCTTTCTGCATTGGTTTGTAGTAACCAAAGAGATAGCGACATGCGGTGGTACCTTTGGTATCTTGTACAACTTATTTCCCAAGGTAACAATAACAACGTGAGGCTGAGACTCATACACAACATGTCACTTCCACAAGTATGGTTGGCCTAATAATACATCACAAACATCAAGAGGAGAAATGTCACATAATACCTCATCGGTGAAGGGCTTGATGCTATAGGGAAGGTGACATTGCTGGCTGATGCGGAGATCCCATCCTTGATGAAGCAACCCGATGGTGTATGACTCTGGGTGTGCTGTGGTTGGCAAGCCAAACCACTTGATGACCTCTGCTGAAATGAGGTTCTTTTGGCTCCCACTGTTGACAATGAACTGTAGCGGGGAACCCTTTACCCACATCTGGGAATGGAAGAGGTGTTCCTCATCCTCTAGATCTTCTAGTTCTTCCTTTTAGATCTTCGTGGTGGCAATAGTGGCATTGGGCTCCATTGGGCGTTGGGATCCGAATGTCCACATTCCATCTGCATGATTCCTACATGCAGAATCTAGGATTTTGCAATGGCCCAGTTTAACAGAAATATCAGATCCTCTAGATTTATGGATTCCCAAGTTCCACAACCTATGTGGGTCCCAATTGTACCTGGATGCCACCTTGAAATATCCCATTCACTTGTTCATGTTGACATGTACCCAATGATAGGCCTCCACCTATCCATAAACCATTGGTTGTGGAATGGGTTGGTCCCATCTCCATATCCTCATGCCCTCAGATACAACTTGCATGTCCATTGGGTTGGATGACTACAAATCACATATATTGATGATCCAGATCAACAGAAGAATTCACAACTACACGAACTTTAATGGGGTCTCTCAGGGCCAATGGATCTTACAATTGAGGTCTATTTAATCCAACGGTCCAAATTAATAGTGGTCCTTGAAGGTGCTCGACCGATAACCTCTACCAATTATCCCAACTTCATTGTGAGATGACACCTGTCCTTTCCATGTGTCTCCCTCCACTTGGAAACTCCTCATTGGTTCCAAATGATGAAATAGACTAGGTTTCATCATATGTGGCAACCACGTTGGATCGACGTGTCCTGCTTACTTGACATATGCTTGCCTCTTCGGGGTTAAGGTTCTACCATGTCAAGGTTCTGCACCTAACATTCAATAGTGTTAGGGTTCCATCAAATTGTTCTAGCATTCGACATCTAGCTTTTCCCAAAAATCCATTTATCCAAAAATTTGTATCTGGGTTTATGGATGGACCAAATTCCACCTCTTGGTTTTGTCGTCTAGTTCCTTGTCCATACGATATCTCGATTATCCATTTACCTCGAGATCCACTCCTTGATATCAACCGACGATTCTACCAATGTATGACATTTTAGTGGCTAATATGGAATGACACATGTGCTCCATTGAGGCATGCCGTGGTGTTGCAAAAATGTCATTTAGGATCTGGGATTCGAAAAAAGTCTACCTTTACAATCTTCTAAATTTTTGGATTTCTAGATGGTCCTGATTCCGCTTCCTGGTTCTGACCATTCATATGCCTCCTTACAAACTGCCACTGTGGAATTGTTAGTGGGATTACGATAACATGGAACCTAATACCACTACTACTATGGAATCTAACTAGGCTCACAGATGTGGCATCTAGGATTTGGTACTTTGCAAAAATGTCATTTTTATGAACCTTCGTATTTTTGAATGGTCTAATTTCCACCCCTTGGTTCCACCATTCGACCTCCACACCTATGACATGCCATGTATCTCTGTCGACGATCCCTCTTGCGAATCACATGGCCTCTGACATGGCATGTTGACTCATTGTTCTGACATGGAATTTATGAACCTTGATGATGACATGTCGTTTAATGCGACATCCTATTCAACATGTTGATGTGTCACTATTAGTGTGGCACCTAGAATCCGACACTTTTCAAAAGGCCATTTTTACCAATATCTGGATTTGTCATAGTTCCTCCTCCTAGTTTCATTATCCGGTCTCCACCATCTTGAGCTCTACCAGCATGACCATGATGAATTTCATCCTATTGATATGGATCTTGATGAGGCACTGGCATGACATAATTTCATGGTATTTCTAACGTAGTATCCAAAATCTCACATTCAATTTTTTAATAAAATCCAATTATAATAAGTTTTGTGTTTATGGATATCTGAATCCAGGGAAACTCAAACACCCAGATATATGTCGTCCACTTGAGGCCCAAGACCTGTCACCATGGCTCGCTGATGAGGGAACCTTGCCACTTGACACCCACTACATGGAAATCCATTCACTGCCATGTCGATTATGCATCATCATGATGTCATTTTCCCTCAAAATTTTGCTGGTCGCTGTCCACATTTGGTTTCGACCCTTGCCTAAAGGTTCCATTTTCTGATTTTTCCATATGTCCACTTTATGGATTTGGGGTTCCACCTCCAGGTTCCATATATGGGATAGAGAAACTTTGGAAGAGTCTCTATTTAAAATCCTAGATCCTTGATCCTATGGATATTAGGATTCCCCTATCTAGTTCCACGTATCTTCCAATGTGCCAATGCATCCATATATGGCTTCCTCTCTTAGTTTTCACATGAACTACCTATCTCTACTAGCTATGTGATCTTTGGGTTTTCCTTATTGAATTGTGCACACCAAATATGTTAGGAGGGGATACAAAGAACTGATAACTCAGATTCTCTACAGTTAGCTTCATAAGGAATTCAACCAGAAAATAGAACATTGTGTGTTCATGGAACCTCATACGTCCCTTCCATTTCTCAATTCAATAATCTCTCTTCCATTCATAGGAAATCATAAATAGCTAATAAATTTATCATGTATATAGAATAACGCATGTCATACATGAAATTATAGGACATGCATGAATTCCTTATTCCTTACAGATGGTTACACAAAACCACACAGTTCCATTAATTAAACAAGTATGTGAATTTACATACTTTATAGAACATAAATGAATACACACAAAAAGGTTTATTTGTTACAAACTGTCAACCGACCAATTGATTGAGGGTGAGCAATTTTCCACCCAACCATAGGCTCAAATGCACTAGCTCCCTCTTTGCAATCTAGCCACCCCCGTGCCAAGCATGATACCACTAGGAAAAATACATTCGGTCTCTTAGGAAATTGATAGTGTGAAGGCATTTCTCCTTCACAACAACTACTAGAGGAAACCTTTTTTCCTACCAACCTAAGGCCTCCACAAATTTCTAAGATGCCTTCCCAGTTGGCTTTAGTGCACTAGGGAGTCTATTTGCTGCTCCTGCAATCTTTCAACTTCCTCCCTTTCTCAATGCCACTTCCTTTCCCAACAAGCATGAGGTATTCAACCCTCTATGCATAGGTTAGGTTTTGGTTTTCTTGTGCCCATATTTCATTGTTCTCTTTCCCTCATACCTATTTTCTCTACTCACGCCTTCTTTTGAAGCTCATAGAACTCATAAACCTTCCTGTCAATTTTCCTTCAAAGCTCCAATTCTCTCTTCTATTTTTTCTTTTATCAATTCCATCCCTTCTCTAGATATTCCCTACTGCTCTCTTACACCCTCATGTGTCTCTATCTTTCATCTGTCAGAAGGTTCTTGACCTGGTCCTCCTTTCTTTTGTTAGAAGGAACCCATGGGTCAATCGTGGGGGACTGAGATAGGTACTTTGTTGTACCCTGGGATGAATTTTTTTTGTTCTCATAGCTAGTCTTCCATGTTTCCATTCATTATGGGTGGTTGGCTATTAAATTACAACCCCCCTCCATTAACTGTTTTTCTTTGAAATTAGGAAAAAGAGGAATGATTGATTATTCCTAAAAATAAATAATTCAACAAGGAGACTTGGGGTTTCTTATCATGATGAACCCCCTCTAGGCCCCCTCACTATTCCCTCTTGTGTGTCTCATGGATTGTTATACCTATTCTCCACCCGTTAATCAACTGGTTTGGATTTTATTTTATTAAATAATGATACAATTTCATTGTTCATATGCCATGGCATGACAGTAATATCTCCATGCTGAGATAAATCATCACTAAACATAATTTATTACAAATTAATCAGGAGATTAAAAATGGGGTGTTACAACCACTTAGAATTGCTTGGGTGAACTATATGAGAGGGAGGTGTGGTTAGTTTAGTAGAGAACCCATTAACTTTAAGTGACATTGAGAGCACACAAATCTAAGTAGGTGTTGACAATATTTACTAACTTCTTTAAATAACTCAATTGTATCACATGAAGAAGTTGAAAATATGCAATTTAGGTCACTAAGAGATGTGGGTATCTTTCCTTATTTTTAAGATTAGTGTTCCCTTTTAATAAGATTCGAAAATAAATAAAATACCTATATATAAGAATAAACATATTGAATTCATGGAATATTTACTTTTAGAAAATTGTAAAGTTTATAATATTTGTATAAATTGCAAAGGCGAAAAATTACTATCGATAAGAAATATTTATAATAATATAAAATGTAGTGAGAGTAAATAATTTTTTCAACAAGTCCAAAATAAGATCATGCTTATTTTAATATTTTTTTTTTTAAATAAAAAAGGTAGAGCCTGCTATATTAGATTAACAAAAACTTTGACAAGATATACAGTGGCATGGGTCTAAGTCACCAAAAATGCTATCGATTACCAGAAACCATCATAAGTGGAGAGCAAATAACAGTTGTATGATAAAACATGTAATAGAGTAGCATCTATCCTACCCGGAGGAAACCAGGACAGATGTCTATAGTCCAAATGAACATAAAACAGTAACATGAAAAGACTAAAAACCAAGAGAGAATAAAACCTAGGTACCCAGTGACTTGTCGCCATCTCCAGTCTGCCACGTGGACCCAACCGGGATGGCAAAAGCCTGCGCGCAGAGGGGACACTTCCGCTGAGATGGAACATTGGAATATGCATCGAGAAGCATGTCCAGGCGCTCGCCCATGAGAAGGGTCCTATGCTCCAGGTCTGACATGTGGCCTCAGATATCGAACACCAGGGCCAGGTGCTCCGCACGGAGGAGAGAGCCATGCAGAATGCCACCCACATCGCTGAGGGGAACATTCCTCACATCCGCTATCGCACCACTTCCAGCTTCGAACTCCCTCTGCCCCACATCATCCCCTGCAACCTTCCTCACCGAGCGAATGTTGTCCACATTTAGCTCTGCTCCAGTTGCTTGCATTTTGTGGCTGGTAGGACTATTATCACCCGACCAAGGAATTTCTTCAACAATGCAGCCGGGGAAATCGTCTTCCTGAACCAAATTGGGCTTGCTTTCCTATCGGCGGGTCACCTCTATGGCGCGGGGCTCCTCTGCAGTCGATAGGTCCTCCATAAACGGGTCTTCCTCCATGAAACAGGTGGGATGCGCATCCTCTGTCCTAGCCTCTTGCCCTTCTCCCGGCTTAATTGTCGTGGCCTCTCTGCTACAGCTAGCTCCCGACTCTGCAATGGTGGCGAGCAACGCCAATTTATCAGCCTGAGCCTTCTTCCGAAGCATGGAGGTCGCCAATGCTAGAGCGCATTCCAATTGCTCTTTCCGTCACCGCTGCACCTTGTGGGCATCCCAAGCTGAGCCACGGTGAGGCTTGCCTCATTTTCTAACCATAGTATCCAGGGAATGAATGAATGCACAGAGCAGTTGCAGTGATAATCTGAAAAGCCAGGAATTGAGCGGTGGCAAGTACAGAGCACGAGCAGCCCGACTCTGTCTTGGCACACATAAAGACAAACTGCTTGGAGAATCCTTTCCAAGATGCAACGAAAGGGTGGTGAGCCAGGACAAGAGGAGTGCAGGACTGCACCAGAGCATCCGAGCGAAGAGCAGAGCCGAAGCAGGAGCAGTCCCGCTTTGTCTGAGCTCATAGGAAAGCACATAACCAGAAGCTGAGGTCACCTGTCCGCCTTTAACCCCTATCATGCTGAGTACGCAGTGGGCGTAAATGGTCACGCGAGGGAGGAGTCCCTCCATCGTATAGCTGCAGCTATGGCCGTCCACCATCGTAAATGCATACCTGTGGGTGGCGGCCATCGACATTTATGCCTGGGCTTAGTGCTAAGCCTCGTGTCACCAGAATGCCTTGTGTCACCCCATCCGGGGCATGCTTATTCTAAATATTAACTGTAAGTAATTTTTTTTATTTTTTTTAATGGTTTTCTATTGAATAATTTGAATATGGTTAAGGGTGAATTCCATCATTTTCCACCTCTTCTACTATGTGGGTAGATGCATTAAGTTCATATTTGTTTATTAAAATATTATCCATATAAATGAATTCCTTAACTAACTATTATACAAATAAATATATTTTGTCAAATATCGTCATCACTCATTTATAATATTCATTTTGTGTTTGGTCAAATAATGATTAATCACGCCTTTAATTATATTAAGTCAATGGTTTCCATTGCTTAGTTTTTAAGATTGGGCAAAGACTTGTCATGGATGGTGATCAACCACAATTACACCATTATAAATACACAAACAAATATATTTTAAGGGAACTAAAAATATAATATAATGCTCAATATTTGTTTAACTTTGTTGATTATATATTTAACAATGTCATTTAGTTGTATATTTTTAGTACTCATGAATATTTTAAATTTTAAATTTTCTATTATTTAAAAATAAAATTATAGTTTGTTTTTAAATTTAAATCTCCCATTGTTTGAAAACAAAATTACAATTTGTGCAACAAATGGTAGACACGTAAATTCCCTTACTATGTGCATTTCATAATATCTAGCATATTTGACACATAAGTTCTCTTAAAAGATAACAACAAGAAAGAAGTGCCATGATTGTGATTTTGACATTTTCATCATCTAAATGGTTAACATTACAAGAAATTCTTATGCTCTACTTCTCATTACTAAATTTTTTGTTCCATTCTATTTTCATTTGATGGTATTTTTTACATTGTTCCATTTTTAATCTTTTATATGCGTTATTCAATTTTTTGAGCTAAAAACTTGTATAAAAACTATGTATTCAACTTGGGGATTATAAGAATGCATTGTAACTTTTTTTGTGTGCATTTTTCAATAAGATCAATGTAGTAAGATCAATGTAGTAAGGGATTTTAGCACAATTTACAATGGACATTATTTGTTGATGGTCATAAGTTTCTAAGACCTTGACATCATTGGAAAATGTTTGTGGAGAAACATAAATTTGCACCCTTACCTTATTAAGAAGTTAGCATCTAGTACCGCATAAACTTGATTTGGTGAACCAATTAGTCCTATGATTTCCAAAACCATTGATATGGTAACCCCAATGAAATTCATCTCATTATACAATGGAGATCTATAATATTTTTTTATTATCATTTATTATCTCATTTTTTTTTATTCAATCAATTTTGTTTTCAATGTTACATACTTACTAAGTGATGTTTGGTTTAAATTTTTATTTTTTCAATTTTAATGCAGGACAAAATTTCACTTTAAATGTTGAAAAGATATTTTTTTAATGAATTTTAATTGACATTTTAATAATTTAGTGAAATCCCATTAGAAGGAAATTCTATAAAAACTTTGCAAACAACCACAATACATAAAGAAAAGACAAACACTAATATTACTAATATTAGGGATATGGTAATAAAATACATATACAAAGGTATACATAGGGAACTTGGATGAGAGAATGTTGCAAACCATGAGTTGCACAAAGAGAACACAAAAAAACCACTATTTAAAGGATTACAAATGTAATAAAATACATCAACACTTATTAATACTCATCATAAAGTACACACTCATCAATACTCATCATAAAGTAAAAAAATACATCAACACTTATCAATGCTAATCATAAAGTCTACATTCATCAATACTAATCATAAAGTAATTTTTTTTTTTATAAAATCCATATACATCAAAATAGTAATAAAATACATAAACACTTATCAATACTAATCATAAAGTCCACACTCATCAATACTCATCATAAAGTAAAAAAATACATCAACACTTATCAATACTAATCATAAAGTCCGCACTCATCAATACTCATCATATATATA
>ML800438.1:112562-131709 GCA_009831015.1 Picea engelmannii | reverse complement strand
AGGATACTAATGTTTGTTTTGACAACTTTGGAGAGTTATGCTCACAACCTAATCCAAAGTACTACACCTATTCTACTGTTGGTGGAGGATTCTAGCAAAGAAAAAGTTCTAGATAAATTTTAATTAGCGTTGATTTTTATGGCCGTTCTTTACGCAAAAGGGATGCATGGAAGAGAAACAAATGGAATTATGACTCAGACCCAAATAATGCATCGAACATGATAAACAGTCATTTCCTTTCGATGAACATCTAGCTAAGGGAGAGAGAGATTTCTTTCACTAACAAGCACAACTACGGAATTCCCCCGAACAATTCTTTTTCTGAATCAAATCCTGATATGATGCAAAAACTTTTAAATGCCTTCTAATATGCTCAATCAATCATGAATATATCTTTAATTGTTTGCGTATGGATGATGATCAATACAACACAATGCTTATCTTTGCTAATTATCTTCTTGGTATGAATGAGAACCAAACTAGCATAAGCAAAAATCACACAAACAATACACCCTTCGTAGCAATCAAAACGAAAAACGAAAGAAAAGAAACAATCAAAGAAAAAGCAAACTTCACACCCAAAAGCGAAATTTGAAGAACAATGACCTCGACTGAAAACAAGATACAGAGGTCTGTAGGCCTTTGATGACCTTCACCAGGGTTTTTGCTCAATTGAAGAGAAGAGAAAAGCAATGCATAGGTTCCAAGCTTTACTCAACAAAAAAACTCAATGAAAAATGGCGAAGAAGGCTACAAGATCCGATAAACAAGGTATTTATTCTTCAAAAACACAGATGTCAAGGCTAAAAGGGAAGAAAAATTGACTCACTAGATCACTCAGCAAAAGAGCCATAGAGGCAAACCCTGAAAAATGCAATTGTGGAGGGTTTTTGGCCAAAAGGGGGTTGGCGCTCTGTTGCCAAAGGAAAAGAGCATTATAGCACTCTGTGTAAGGATATTAGGAGTGCTGTCACTTTGTTAACATTAGGACAGGGGCGCCAGGGTCTAAAAGCCCCAGAAATGTCAAAAAATTTCAAAAAATGAGATTTGAGCTTGACAAGTATGCTGAATGTGACAAGGTAAGGAGCCAATCAGCTCATGAAACTAATCAAAGAGGGGTGGACCAGGTCTGAAACAATCAAGGGACAGAACAAGGTCAACGAGGAGAAAAATACAAACAAGAGGTTTCGATTTGAGGCTATCTCCCCAGTGGAGTCGCCAGTTTCTGTTGTAGGAAAATATCCCTGCAGACAGGTAGATCACCTCTAAGGCTTGACCTTAACCCTAGACAGAAAAATGCTTAACGTGGACACTGAATTCCTTTCAAATCTGTTTAAACTAATGCATGAGAAGGGAGGATAACAAAAGTACCTTTTAATTGACGTTTGTCCTTGCACGCTCCGAGTTGCGCTCCAATCCTTTTCTCCTCGCCGAGTTCTGTGGACAAAACAAGATACAACCACTTCCTACTCTATTGACATTAGCTTGAAAACATATCTATCAATAAGTGACAAGTTCATGTAACATCAGACACAAACTAGAAAGAAACAGGCCAAGCGTGTCATATTAATGAGAATAACGACATCAGTACTTACAATCGTAGATGCGAATACGACAACTTCGTCAAGTCCTCTTCGTCTAACCCTTTCCTAAAAGATACACAACCTGGATAACAACAGCTTCACTGATCACTCTCCTTTGGCTGACTGTCAGTTTCCTCCAAGATCATAAGTTTCATATGTTCAATTCTTCCCCCCTTTCCACCATCATAGAGCCTGTTTATATAGGTTTGGAGGGGCCTAACCTCTTGAGTTATGTTTAGAACCAGTTGGGAACCTTCTCCTTGGATCAGGGATCTTTTGATGAAACCAAGAATTCGAGCACAACTGCCTCCTAATCTCGAATGATCCTCCCCTTATTCTCCTCAACGGGCTAACAACTGACCCATAATAGGGAGCGCTCCCTCAGAAAGGGCATCAAAGCGTTGTAGCGCTCCTGGTGAGCCTTGGGAAAGCGCCAACACTCTCAAGATGAGAAGAACTCCTCCAGAAGGGCCTGAGGTGCATTATAACGCTCCTTGAAGCATGGTAGAGGAGCGCCAGCGCTTCTGCAGTTGTAGTAGGGGAGCGTTCCCCCTCCAAACCAGTGTTTCAGGGTCTCTTTCAAGTGTCAAGAGCTATTTGATTCCAGTAAACCAGTTCTCTTCTTCCAAATCAGCCATGTGAGGTGCTATAAGTGTCTCCTTAGTGTCGTTATCATGGCATCATGTCTGAACATCGTTTGCGACACTAGTGACCAACTTGCGACACTTGCGAAAGTTGTAGGGAAGATGCGACACTTACGATGATTGATAGGGACAATGCGACACTTAGCAATTTTGACGTGTAACAAAAATCCATATAGATTATAAAAAATAAGTTCATATATATAATAATAAGATCTAGTACAAATCAAAGCATTGTGATAACAACAAACAAATGATAAGGCACGAAGCTATAATAAAACACTATGAATCTAAATTGGCTAGCACCACCACCATTGCCCCTTATATCAGACACACCATCACCCTTGTGACCACTTCCATTGTCACTATCACCTACACCAAGCTCCTCATCACTCGTAGGAGCTTCAACACCCATATAACTCATAAAAGTAGTGTCCATTGCATTGCACTGCATTTAAAATTTAAAATCAAGTTAGATAACTTTTAGTACAAAATTTATGAGATAAGAATATTTTCAAATTTTAACTAGATGGATCAAGCAAACTGGGTGGATTAGATGGTAAACTGCATATATGAGATATTATTATGTGTAGATGGTATCTGAGTTTTCACTATAGATCTTGGGATCATCGATGGGCCCTCCTTAGGATGTCAATGAATTATTGCATCCCACTCATGTTCCCACATGACTATGGCATAGGTAATCCCTTGTGCCTATACCTTTGTGTGATGACATTACATGTAAACACTTAAATGAATAAATAAGTACTATAATCGTTCTTTCAAAAAATGATGTATAAATTGGATTTGATTGAATTGATTAAAAAAATAGATCTCATCAATAAGGTGTTGAAATTGAGTACCTATTTTGATCCGGATATATTAGGGAATGGAATGAAATAAGAAATATATGATGGAATGTTCACTAATACTGAGAGGGGGGGGTGAATTAGTATTAGGCATTTTTTACCACTTTTAATCAAAATAAGAAAGCACTTAAGATATCAACAATTTATCACTTATGATTGCATTCAAGATACCATAAACATATAACCACAAATACATAGTACAAAAGAATTTTATGTGGAAACCCAAGTGGGAGAAAACCACATAATGTTTTCTTAGATATATAAGAATATTACATTCATAGGAAGCACCAACTTCCAAAATAATCCAGCACCAACTAGAAGGAGGCACCAACCCCCTGTTTACAAGCTCCAACCTGAAGGAAACTACAACTCCCTAGATTCTCGAGCTCCAACTGGAAGGAGGCTCCAACCCCATAATTTATAGGCTCCAACCTGAAGGAAGATATGACTCCCTTTACTTTCCCCTTCATTCCTCCCTTGAATATAAATAAGACATTCAACCTACCACTGTTGTTGTCACTGATATTGATATATCATCATCATCAAAATTTATACGACCACATAGAACTCATGCCAAGATCGCCAAGAATATCCTCCCAATCGTGTGCTCAAAATCACCATGATATGCATCAAAGAATGTGCCAAGACATCCAATATGTGCCTCAAAGAATATACCATGCCTCAAATCATATAACCAAAATGTGCCTCAAACATGTGCCAAACTATCCAAGATGTACCTCAACCATGTGCCAATACCTCCAAGATATACCTCAAGAATATGCCATAACCTCCAAGATACAAACCTCAAAATATATAGAATATTATACCTTTCAATATGTGAACAAATTGGTAAATTAGATATCAAATATCCATACCTTCCTCAACTTCAACATCAAGAATAATACCTCCCTCAAAACTTTCCTCAGCCTCACGGGTCTGGACCGAGAAATAGGTGGAGCCTCGCGTGATGATACTAGGACAACCAGCAGGGGCCTTGTGGGACACCCTATACTTGACCCATGGGGGTCTGCTCAAATATTTTTTTTCTTCTGAAAACCCTTCTCCAATCTACGGCTCTGAGCATTCCCTCCTTCGTGCAACTCCGCTACTTCGCTTTCACTAAGAAATCACATCCTTTCTTGGTGATTAAATGAGAGGTTCTTGATGTGTATTTAAATCCTTCCAAGTAACTTCTTTACTTGATCTTTGAGTTGACCCTTAACTTTTTGTTTGCAACAACTTTTCTCCTTTAATTAATTTTGGGACTGACTTGTAATTTCTTGTCCTTAGATCTAGGGCTTCTTCACTTGCTTTCGGGGCTTTATCTTTAAGAGGGTATAACTCCTCAACTGTAAGGAACCACGTGGTGTACCACTTACCATTGGAAATAGAATGATGAGGATTATCCATCTATGAGATTTTTTCTTGTATTTGTAATGTCCTTCATACTCTTTTTCTCCAATCAACTTCAAGCTTCATGACCACACCTTCAGGGCTTCTTAACTACTTAACCACTTAACCATACTTCGAGGGCTTCTTGTATAATTCTTCAAAGCATATTCCTATGAGGGTCATGCTTAAAGCTATACCATAAGGGGACCACTTTGGAGACTTCTTCAAATACACCCATCACTTCTGGACTTCTTCTAGGGTTGACATCAATGACAACCAATTTTCCAACAATCTTCCCCTTTGGCATTAACGACAACTCTCATACTCCTCCTATGAACATTGCTCCCCATGTCTTCATGCTTATGAAATTTTCTCTCCCCCCCTTTGAAATCAATGACAAAGGGTATCTCCTCCTGTCTTCTTTGGAGAATGACATGTAGATAACTGTGGGGTAGAAACTACACCAAGTTTCTATCGAAGATACTCAAACGTATCTCTTGGGAGAGTTTTGGTGAAGATATGTGCAATATGTTCTTTTATCCAAATGTACTCCAACTAGATATTCTTTTCTGTGACTTTTTTCTGTAAAAAGTGGAACTTAATCGAAATATGTTTGGTATTGGAATGCATCATATGATTCTTGGAGATACTTATAGCACTAGTATTGTCACAAAATATTGAAATAGGGTCATCATATTTTACTTGTATTTCTTGTAGGGTTTGCTTAATCCAAAGGACCTGAGTACAACATGTTGTTGCTGCAATATATTCTCCTTTTTTCATAGACACAGATACCGAGGAATGATTCTTACTTAACCTGGACACTAGAAAATCACCCAAGTAGAAGGTTGCTCCACTAGTACTTCCTCTATCATTAATGATTTCTTCCCAATATGCATATGTGTAGGAGACCATCATCATCTCATTCCCTTTCAGATACCACAATCCAAATTCTGTTGTTTTTTTTAGATATCTGAAGATCCTTTTTACTTCCATAACATGAGTTTCCTTCGGTGCTGCTTGAAATCTTGCAACCTATCCAACTGCTTGCATCACATATGGTATTGAGGCTGTCACATAGAGTAGGCTTCCAATCATCGATATATAGAGTCTCTAATCTTCTTCCTTAGATTCATAATCTTTTCTCAACTTACAACCAGTCACCATGTGTGTACTTATGGGTTTGCAATCTTCCATTATGAGCTTCTTCAACATTTCTTTGATGTACTTGGTTTGGGAAATGAAATTACCTTCATCTAGATGAGATATCTGGAGTCTTAAAAACAAAGTCAACTCACCAAGTAGGGACATTTCAAACTCATTATGCATGTCTTTGGAATACTTCTTACTCAACCTGTCATCATCACTTCCAAAGATGATGTCATCCACATATACTTCAATGATATGTATGTTGTCTCAATCCACTTTTATGTAGATATTGCTATCTTCATTGTCCATTCTAAATTCTTGTTGCCGTAAGTGCTTGTACAATATTGAATACCAAGCTCTAGGGGATTGCTTGAGTCCATACATACCTTTCTTCAATCTGCAAACATAATCTTCCTTTTCTAATAGTAGGAAACCTTCTGGTTGTTCTATATAGACCTCTTCTTCTAACTATCCATTTAGAAATCATAATTTTATATCCATATGATATACTCTGATCCTTTTGGAACATGCATAGGCCAATATCATTCTGATTGCTTCAATTCTGGAAACAAGAGAAAAAGTTTCTTCAAAATATACTCCAACTTGAGCATATCCTTTGCATACCAAACTTTCCTTATTTCTGGTTACCTGTACATATTCATTTAGTTTATTTCTGAACACCCATTTTGTACTAGTCACATTTTTTTCCTGAGGTCTTAGAACCATTTCCCATGTCTCATTCTTCTCTATTTCATTCAATTATTCTTCCATGACCTTGATCCAATGTTCATCATTGTTGGCTTATTCAAAGATGTTTGGTTCCACTGTTGATAATAGTGCTAGATGTATTTGTTATGGTGTACGTTCCCGTCTAATTCCTCTGGTTTCTATTCTTTCATTTTCATCTCCAATAATCTAATCTAGTGGATGATTATTCTGAACCCAATGGTTAGGTGTTTTAGCAGGTGTCTGGAAATCTTGTTGATTTTATTTTATTTTTTATTGTTATGCTTCTTTTTGCTTCTATTCTAGTTCTTCTACCTCTTCCTCTACTTCTTCTTCCTTTAGTTCTTCTTCTGCTTCTTACTTCTTTGAATTTATGCTTTCTTCTTCGGTCTTCAACAAATTTGTTTCATCAATATTTACATTGATGTTTTTGTTGGCACAAGGGCAGACCCAGGGTTCAATGATTCAACAACGCACCAAAAAAACCCTAACTATCAACCCTTTCGGCAATACCTACGAAGTAGGCGAAGTCTCACCCGAGGTAGAAGCAGGGGGGGTTACAAGACTTAGGTGTATGTAACCAAGCTGGGACATAGATCTGTGATAATAACACTTAACATAGTATTCTAGCAACACTTAGAACGTGACATGTATTAGTTCATTGGATTTATTAACATTGCAGAACATACCCAAAGATAGATCGACGTTGTAATACTAAATATTAATCACTTCAACCACTTAGCACATAACATTAGGTTAGATCTATCATTCATTCATATTTATGACAAGTAAGCACTAAGAAACAACATATCTATCTATCATACATAATAATAAAAGTACTGAGCATATTCTTTACATAAACAATACAACACAAAGCCAACCAAAGACCAAAGATATACATGGTTCACCCCAGTGTGGGGTTACGTCCACCAACTGCTTCATCTTCTTTATTATTCTTCAATATCTTACATTCAATGACTCCTGTGCACTAAGCCACAGAGTCGAACTTCACATAGGACATGATATCTGTGAACTGAGCACCGGATCCTCCTTCCAACTAGGTCAAGGCACATAGCCAACTCTTTATCAAGAACAACACCTTAACACAAAAACATTCCTTGGCACAAAGTCGTTCAAGCTACTTGCACTTAGTTCCACACGATTCTTTTTTTTCTCTACAATACATTCTTACTTATTTAAACTTTTACAATAAGGCCTAATCATGGGTAAACTCCATGGGCCGACATCCCATAACCCATTACAAAAACCCTAGAGAACCCCTTGCTGGGTTTACATAGGCTGCAAAATCGGTGAGATCCACGATCTCATCCCCGCCTGGGCACTCCATCTTCGACTAGCCTATCAAAGTCCAAAAGTGGTCCAAACCTCACCAAGGTTTCCTCAAAACTTGGTCGAGGGCCAAGAGGCCCCCAACACTCACCTATGACTCGTCTCGAGTCACTCAGGTCTGGGCAATGTTGCTTCGAAGGCCTTGAGCTTCACTCGAGATGCCTTAAATTGCTGCTTCACCTGAGCCTTCTTCTACGCGAGATCCTGAATCGTCTACTCTCTAACATGCCCTTCCAGGAATTATTCCACTGCTGCAACCACTTGGTCTAATTGTGAGCCCTGTCCCTCAATATATTCAAACACCGTGCATGCTTCGTCCTGCACAGGTTGCAGCTTCTGCGTGACTTCCATTACCCTACCTTGGAGGGAAGTGATCTGTTGCTGAACTATACGTTGCTCCTGGGATATTTTCATTATTTCAACTATAGTGAGTAGCTTCATCTGTGCATGCATGGAGAATGTATGCTGTTGTGCCTCCTGTAACTGCGCTTCCAATTTCCTTAGCTCAGGACATTCTACGAGGAATTCATAAGTCTGCACACTTCTATTGCTAAAGCATTTGCACTTTGAGGCGAGGGCCCTTATCCTTATTACTGTGTTCTTGATGGTTTCCTCCCTCTGATCATGCACTTCTTGTGGGGTGCTTGGTACTTCTTGAGCCTCCAACTCTATTATCATGGCTTGAAGCTGTTGGATTATCTCATCGAGCTTCACTACTTGAGCCTTGACCAACTTTTGTTCCTCCGGTGCTAAGCCAAACACAAAGCGACATGCTTTATTTACCTCTTATTTGACCATAGTATGCTTTGCAAGCAACTACTCCTTTTCTCTCTGTAGCTTCACTTTGTCCTCCTGGAGCATCGCCCAAAACTCTTCTCTCTCACTTTCATACGTGGTTACACTATACCACACTACTCTTAATTGCTCTAAGGATTCATCTTTCTCTTATTTCAAGGCTTTTGTAGCCTTCTCCTTTTCTTCCTAGATTTCCTGAAGTCAAGTCTCTGTCACATATGCTAGTCTTCTCAATTGGGTTGCTTCATCCCCCAATTCTGCAATCTGTGACGAGGAAGGTGCAGTAGTTACTGCGTAGACCAAACAAATAACTTGTTGTAATTCCTTTAATTCATTCTCTATCCTGCGATATAGCTCATCCTTATTTTCTCCATATCTCTTCAAGATATCCTCGGAAGCATTCTCCATAGCTCCGCTGACCAAACTGATATCATCCTCCATGAGCGTTGCTTCTAACTGAGGCTTACTGGCACGCATCTTCTTTCTTGCTGAAGGTTTCTGTGGAGAAACCTTCCTCTTTTGTGGTGTTACTGTTTCAGTAGGGGGTTCTTTCAACGGTGTAGCTTTTCCTTCTCCTTGATCATCCCCTCCTACTTGTCCATCTGCTTCATCTCCTCCTCCTCATGGCAAGCCAAATCTATTTTCTTTAGAGGCATTGTCCTCATCAGTCTCTATATTCTGGACTTCTTCCTGCTTCTTCTTCTTTTTGTCCCATTGGATTTTCCGACATGCTCAACTTGGGTGACTTCCCATGGTGTCAGTGTCAGAGAGTTCTGCATCAGCAATGGGTACAAGGATCTCCTCTAGCCATTCCTTGGAGATCTGCTCCATGTCTTCATCTGTTATCTTATAGTATGGTTTTAACTCTTCCTTGTTCTCATCTCTTCGCGTAGTGATACATATAAAATGTGGATCTATGCAGAACGTTTCTATCGGTCTATACTGGTGCAGGGTGTGTGGTGTCATGTGAAGAAATGACTCAATTGAAACCTCCAGTTGCTAAAAATAGGCATGAAACACAACGTTGGACTGCCACTACTTTGTCATGTCGTTGGTGTACCACAAGGTAGAAAACCTAGAAGCCAATGAATCTGATGGTTCGATCTTTGGAAAGGTGTCTCCTTTAGGCATTTGTGAAGCAACAAATGCGATCAAAATGATCAACCAACTGAAGTGGAATTCATATCCCAAATCCTAAGCTTCATGAAAGTCTTTCTCTAGTTCATTGATGAGGTAACTCGCCCAATTCATCTGCATGCCCTCCACACATTTTCCTGCGAGGTCCACCACGAACCCGATGACCGGTGTGGGGTGGTTCTTCCTTATGAGCTTTCCAGCTATGAGTTGACAAGTGAGGTGCACTATGCCATCCTGTATAGAGGCTACCTTGTAACCTCGATTTCCTTTTTCGACTTTGATGTAAGCCTCCTTGATGTACTGTGCCAGGGAGTGGTTCGAGGCCTTCCCTGGGTGAAACTGTTGAGGGTTAGGTCCCTTCATGCTTAATCCTATAATCCGGTGGATCAGCGCCAGATCCATAGTAATCCTCCAGTCGAGCCACAGGTATCTGCCATGATAGCACGATAAGAGGATTTTAATGCCATAGTTAACCTGCTGGTGATGACCAAAATGGGGAATCTTCATCACATTTAGCACGGTGGACTGTGCCAGTCCCTTAATCCAAGGCTGGGAGATGAGGTGAGGCTTCTTCCTAGTTGAATTAATCAAGTTTCCATGGGGTGATATCATAACATATTTATTTCTGTCTCCTAGGTTGAAGTCAATGTTCTTCAGTAGCGAGATCTGTCCTAGCTAGCTCCTGACTACACGTATTCCTTTCAGAATGTACACGGTGAACAAGGTGTACTCATAGTCTCGTAGAATGTTGTCATGGTTAACTGTGCCAACCAAAGGTGGGATATAGTCTAGTAGGATGGAATGGATCTTCTTCGTATTATCCAGATTGCCACAATGCTTAGTTTGTTAATGCTCAGTTGCGGGGTTGACACGACCAGAACGTCGTCCCGTTGAAGGGGAAGCCTGCAGTCCCCTATTCGATGATGTCTGGACACCTTTAGATAGATTTTTGTTGGCCATTATCTTCTTAAGGGCCTCCTCGAAAAACTTCTCTAATTTAGTAGGTTCTCCCAACATTCTCATTGTTAAACAGACAGGTCGGGGTAGGCGAACGAATAAACGGGGTAGACAAACGAACACCGATGTCTAGTTTTTGATAACACAACTCGACACACAATCAATTCTCTGTTAGCTCAGTTAATCATGGGTGGAAAAAAGTGGTCCTAGCACAACTTCTGATGGGTTAAATAAGCGGGGCCTCATAACAGATTCTTCCAATGGGCATGAATGTTTTCATCAAGGTGAATCTATCCGTTATGCAGCGGTCTCAATGTCCCAAAAGTGGTCCATCTTCCCATAAATGTGTTTTCTAATCGTTCCGGAGAATTATTCTAACGATCGGGGCACCTCCAATGGTCATATATCTTCTCCAGGGTGAAGTACCATTCTGCATGGTCCTGTTGTTCCAACGAAGTTCAATTCCTATGAACCTACCTCCTGCGAGGTTCCAGTCTGTGAAGTCTTCCATCTGGTATCTGTATCTTTTTGTATATTTTCCATATTAGGTTTGTTTTTACTGAGCTTCCTTCCCTTATTTCATGTGATCTGCATCTCTCTAACTATGTTTGGGATCCTCTTTCCATTATTATTCTTATCTTCTCCTAGTGTAGTGACTTCGCATTGTTGATGTGCTCTCAAAGGGTCTGAAGTTAATATCCCTTCTCTTAATACTTCCTGGGTGGATATACTTCTTTCTTGCATGGATAGGTCCTTCACACCTTCTTGCATTCTTTCAATTTTGACATTTGTTTCTATTTCCTTCTGTCCCTCCTACGTTGTTACTTTGTTCTATTGCTTCGAATTATCCTCTTGTTCTTCTATTAGTCGGTCTATTTTTCTAGCTATAAAATCCCTTAGTTATTTTTTCTTTTCTTTTCTGTAGCTTCTTCCTCTTCTTTCCTTATGATATGATCCTTCTCAATCCAAGTCCTACCTAACAAAAGTGGGAAAGGGGCATTGTTCTCAACAAACTTAATGACTTCAAATTCCTCTTCAGTCAATGTTCCATGGATAATAATAGGTACATTAGTAACTCTTCCATATAAAGTTATCATATTACCCTTAAACAAGCCCATCCTTCCTAATGAAGGTGCCACAACAGGCTTTCCCAAAATTTCCCAAGTGTCCTCTGTCATAATATTCACTTGCGTTTCATCATCCAAGACACAATCTATGTCGAAGTCTTCTATTCTTGCACTTATGCATTGTTTTACTTCCAGGATCTCTGGTAAACTCACATCTTTGTGAACATCCATCGTTTCTTTCAACTGTAATAACATAGTCTGAGCTTTCTCTGATTCTTTCTCTTTATGATTCTCTAACATTCTCTTAGTCTCTTGACTTCCTTCATAGTTTTATTGTCTCATGTTCATTCTTTCAACTTTAGCAATCATCCTTAGACAATCCTCAACCTCATGACCAATAGTTTTACAAAAAAGACAAATAGGAATTGTACCAAGACATTCGTTAGCAAGATGTCTTGATATTCTGCAGTTATAACACAATGTCAATCATCTTTTCCTCTTGTATGTTCCCCAACCTCTTATGTACTGTGCACTAGGATCACAGTGTTGGACCTGCAATCTGCAAAAAATATTTCTAGGTTCATGCATCCACTTATTAGTCCAAAAAATATTTCTATGCATAGGAATAACATATCTTTCTTCATTTATATTAGCTTTACTTAGATCAACTCTTTCTTCCAACTGTGCCCTAGCCTTCATACTAGGACATAATCTATTAAACATACCTAAATTCATGCTTTCGAAACAAACATTTTTAGTTATCTTACTCTTATCAAAGCACAAAGATTTACCTTTCTTCGGATCTTACCTCTTTTCTTCGGATAAGATTTATTTCTTAGCATAGAGCTTCGCAAGTCAAGTAGAGTATTGCGCACTTCAACAACATATTTACGCACATAGCTTCTCTTTTCTTTACTTCAGTTCCCAGTGATCACAGTTTCGAGTCTTGGCAACGGAACCATTTGTTGGCACATGGGGTAGACCTAGGGTTCAACGCTTCAACAATGCACCAACAAAACCCTAACTACCGACCCTTTCGGCAACACCTGCGAAGCAGGCAAAGTCTCACCCAAGGTAGAAGCAGGGGGGTTACAAGACTCATGTGTCTGTAACCAATATGGGACACATATCTGTGATAATGAAACTTCGTAGAGTATTCTAGCAACAGTTAGAGGGTGACATGCATTAGTTCATTAGCTTTATTAACATCACAAAACATACCCAAATATATATCGGCACAGTAATACTAAATATTAAGAACTTCAACCACTAATCACATAGCATTAGGTTAGAACTAGCATTCATTCATATTTAAGACAAGTAAGCACTAAGAAACAATAGAGCTATCTATCATACATAATAATCAAAGTACTGAGCATATTCATAACATAAACAATACAACACAAAGCCAACCTAAGACACAAGATATATGTGGTCCACCCTAGTGTGGGGCTACGTCCACCAACTGCTTCGTATTATTTATTATTCTTCAATCTCTTACATTCAGTGACTCCTGTGCACTAAGCCACAGAGTCTAGCTTTGCATAGAACATGAGATTTGCACACTGAGCACTGGATCCTCCTTCCAGCTAGGTCAAGTCACAAAGCCAACTCTCTATCAAGCACAATGCATCAACACACAGACATTCCTTGGCACAAAGACGTTCAAGCTACTTGCACTTAGCTACACAAGATTCTTTTTTTTCTCTACAATACATTCTTACTTATTTATACTTTTACAATAAGACCTAATCATGGGTAAACCTCATGGGCCTACATCCCATAACCCATTATTAAAAAAACCCTAGATAACCCCTTGTTGGGTCCACATAGCCCACAAAATTGGTGAGATCCACGATCTCAGCTCCACCTAGGCGCTCCATCTTCGACCAACCTGTTGAAGTCCAAAAGTGATCCAAACCTGACCAAGGTTTCCTCAAAACTTGGTTGAGGGCCAACAAATTTACACTATGTTGTTGAGTATTAGGTTGTAGCATTTGTATGCCTTTTTTTCGCTTGAGTAACCAACTAATATTCCTTTATCAACTCGAGAGTCAAATTTTCCAATATTGTTATCTTCTCTTGTTATGTAACATTTTCTTCCAAACACTCTAAAGTGCTTGAATTTTTCCAGTCTTGTCAATGTTATTTCTACAGTTCATATGGAGTCTTGTCAATGTTACTTCTAAGCATTTCTCTATTCAAAATATGAACTACTATATGTACTACTTTTACCCAAAAGATATCACCCAACTTGGAATATTTCAACATGGTTCTGATCAATTTTTGTATAGTTCTATTATTCCTTGCAATGACTCCATTTTGCTGAGGTGTCTTAACTACTAAAAATTTCCTTTTTATTCCATGTTTTTCACAAAAGTCCATGAATTATTTTGATGTGAACTCACCTCCATTATCTGACCTTAAGCACTTGATTTTCAAATCAGTCTCATTTTCAACCATCTCTTGGAATATCTTGACACATTCAAATGCCTTTGACTTTTTCTTGAGAAAACAAACCCCGTTCATTCTTGTATAATCATCAATAAGTAGCATGAAGTATTGTTCACCATTTATCCCTTTTGTTCTCATTGGTCCACATAGATTGGCGTGTAAAATATCCAATAGTTTTGTTGTAGAGTATTCCTTTGTTATGAACTCAGTTCTTGTTTGTTTTCCATGTAGACAATGCTTGCACAAAGTGTTGGTTGGATTTGAAATTTCAGACATTTCTCTTACTACTTCATTTCTGTTGATTTTGACAAGATTTTCAAAGTTCATATGACCCATTATTTTGTGCCATAACCAAATTTCATTTTCCTCTCCCAAACAACATCTTTCCTTTCCGATCTCATTTAAAATTTATATGTTGTTTGGAGTCCTAATTGATATTGCCACCAACTTTGAGTAGAATATAAGTGTGTGTCCTTGGTCACACATTTGAATCACACTTAGCAAATTATGCTTCATGCTTTTGACAAGTAGGAATTTTTTAGCCATGGAATCTTTGCTTCCAAGCTTGATTGTGCCTTTTCCTATAATTTTGGCTGAGTTATCATTGCCAAACAAAACTCATCCATCTTTTTCCTTTTTTATAGTTACAAACTTGTCCTTGTCACTTGTGATATGTTTTGAACAACCATTGTCAACATACTAATCACTTTTTCTTATTTGAGCTTGAAGAGAAATTGAACATTCTTCAATGTTTAGTTTATCCTTCTCCATATATTATGACTGTTAAAATATTTCTTTGGTTCCTTTGAAGGAATAGTCAATTTGCAATCTTTGGCCATGTGTCCAAAATCGTTGCATTTGTAGCAATATACTTCATTATTTAATGAGACAAAAAAGTTATAGTTTCTGTTATACGTTTCATGAGGCTTTATGAGGTAATTATTTCTAGAGTATCTTTCATAGTTGTTTATGTTCTTAGCATAGGCTCTACAATTTATAGCCTTGTTCCCAAAATTGTTACATGAATAACATAAGCCAAGAAAAATAGTTTGGTAGCTGGGTGAGGGGGATCTTCTAAGTGGTGCAACTCTTCTGTAATCCTCTTATTGAGTTCTCTCCATTGTTGGTTATTGATTCTGTGTTATGGATCTTCTAGATGTTGCAATTGTTTTGCAATATTCTTCTTGATTTCTCTCCATTGCCCGAATGTTCTCCTTTTAAGACTTGTCTTCTTCCTTCTTGATGGGACCTTTGATGGCTTCTGCATAACTCTTTTGTTTTTCTTCCTTTTATGTCATCATGGAGCTAAAACCCTTCTCAATATGTGTTTGTTTGTATCCTAGTATAGAATTTTCATAGTATTTCCTTTGAATGTTAATGATTTCATCCAATATTTTGGTGTTGTTCTATTACATGTCCTTCTTTTGAAGTTCCTTCCTTAGTGAGACTATTTATACTTTCAAACTCTCCTTCATTTTATCCTTTTCTTCCAACTTGTTTTTGAGTGTTTCTTCAATCCTTTTGTCTTCTTCTACTTGGAAATTTAAATTCATAATCATCTGCTGGACTTCTTCAAAGTTTTTGTTGGGATTTTGAAAACCCTCCTTTAGCTTGATCAATTCTTCCTTGAGTGACTTGTTTTTGTTCCTTAATATTTTTAGCTCACTTAAGGCACTGATTAGTTCTTCTTCATGATTTGCCTCACCTTCTTCTTCATAATCTTATTTATATTTTTTTGATTTTCCAATACCATAAAAAAACACTCTTTTTGAGTCATTGTCACTATCGACATCCTCATTAGATGAGGAACTATCTTCTTTTGAGTAGAGGCTTTTATTTTATTTTATTTCTTGTTTCCCTTTTGATATTCATTTTCTTTCTTGGAAACTTCTTCTTCATCACTTTTTGAATTCTTAGCATAAAGACATTTAGCAACAAAATGACCAATTTTACCACAATTAAAGCATATTAAAGGAAGCTTACCTTTGCACTTGCCAATTCCTCTCTTCAACTTCCTTATGAAGTTGGCTATTTCTTCATCTTCATTTGTAAAGTCCCTAATCCAAACCCTTTGTAATTGTAAATATAGGCTGGTGATTCGTTCGCACCAAGCTTTTGTGTTGCACACACCTAAGTAGTGCGCAAAAAATTGTTATCAAAGACAAGGTGCACACATTTCATAGTGTTTTGTGCACCTAGGTAAGTGTGCATGGTTTCACATTAAAGAAAGAGTGCACACATTTTACAATGTTGCACGCACTTGGGTAAGTGTGCGAGAATGACCTGGGAGTGTGCACTGAGCTGAGTTGTATATATGTATATATATGGTTGCATATGTATTGAGGCTAGAGAGCCTGTGTGATTATGAGGTTAGTGAGCCAGGACACAAATAAGCTAGTGCATCTATCCATGTAAAGAGTAATCATACTAAAGTATTAATATAATATTACATCATTGCACATAGACAGATAAGACGAAAAGATATGGGGGGATAACTCCACCAGAAAAGGGAAAAGAGTGGGGGGACTTAAGTCCTAGGGAATATTTTATTAATATTTTTGGAAAAAGTGTAAGTTATGGATATTTATTTTATCCTAAGTTTTTGGGGTTGGGAATGAGTCACCAAGTGGCCAAATCTACTTTTGAAAATGACAAGTGTCAATTTTAAGGCATGCAATATATATTGCTATCCTTAGTGTATTTCAGGGGAGAACTCATTTTCGGGGAATTCATTATTCACTCTTGTGTGCAGAAAGGGTCGAACCATCTGGGAGAGGAAAACTATTACCTTATATATAGAGAGGAGATTATAATGAGTTTATATATTGTAATCAAAGTTTTTTTGTTGAAGAGGTGGGTTGTCACGTCGGTGAGCAGTCTCTCTAGTTGAGAGATTTGCTATCAAAGAGGGGGGTTTTCAGGCCCATGAGTAATCTCTATAGGTGAGAGTTTTGTTAGGAATTTTCCCTTGGTGAGCTAGGAATTAGTTGCAGGGCTTAGAGACTTCATGTCCGGCATGTTGTCGGGAACCATGGAAGGAAAGTGGGGAAGCTGAGGGACTGTTGAGAAGAGAAGGGGCACACTTCCTTGGGTGTGACAAGTGCGTGGGGAATGGGAGATTATAAACTAGTTGCAGCAGTGGCACCTTGGACTGAGCAATTCTATTGAGTATCAGACCTTAGCCTTCCATTAGGAACCCCTTTTCTTTGGTGGAGTTAAGCCCCAACTCAGGGGAGATATGTTTCTGAAAGTATATGAACAACATAGTCTATAACTGGGAGGAATGTCTGAGTTCTGCATACAGTTAGTGACTTTTCATGAAAGATAAGTGGATTTATGTTCTTGTCTCATTTACCATGTGCTTAATTATTTGTGTTTAACATGGGTTTGATTATTGTATGTTGTTGCATATAAGTAATTGTTGTTATTATGTATATTTTTTCTTGCACATGTATGTGTGGTGTTGATAGTCAATATTTGTAGTTGTGCATGAGTATGACATATGTTGATAGTTTTCCTGTAAGTTATGTTGGGTATGTGTTATATTCTTTGCATGTGTGTGTGTGTGGGTGCGTCAGATATGACAACCGTGTCTAATGATCTGTTCTGCTAGAGCTTTTCCGTGTGCGTTGGGTGCTTTCCTAGGGGGGTACTAGGCAGCGCCCCATTTTTTTTTTTGGGCAGTTTTTGCTATTTTTAGCAGATTTTGCTATTTTTAGAGGATTTGTAAATTAATACCGGATTAAGAGATTAGGGTTTTGGTATCTACAGAATACCTAAAAACATTGTATATATTATATAGCGAATGGTGAAATTCGTTATAATGAAAATAAGAAAGGTTTTCCCGGTTGAGGGTTTCCGGTATAAAATCTTTGTGTACTCTGTGTATGAGCCATTGATTAATTTCTGTATTGCTTAAGCATCTATATGCATTGCTTTACTTCACAGGTTTAAAACTTACATGTGGTATCAGAGCTCATTTTTGGCTTCATAGGGACGCCTTTGTTGCTGAGGGTTTGGCTTGGTCTTGATAGATCAAGTTTATCTTGGGTCTATGATAAACCTGGGTTTAGTGGGAGATTTTGCAGTGGAGGTTCGAGTAAAGAAAGAGGAATGGCGATCTCATCTAGAATCAAGATAGAGAAGTTCAACAGTAAAAACTTTGAGCTATGGAAGCTCAAGATGGAGGACCTTCTTGTAGACAAAGAACAATGGATTGCTGTGGATCTTGGTACACAACCTACTAGTACACCATCTATAATCACACAGGCTACTAGTACACAACCTACCAGTACACAAACTACTAGTACACTAGTTATTGGTATGTCAAAGGAAGATTGGGACAAGTTGGATAGAAGAGCAAGGAGTACTATTCGACTCTGCCTGGTAGATTCAATGTTGTTGAATGTCTCAGGAGAATCTACAGCCAAGGAACTATGGGATAAGTTAGGGAATTTGTATCAATCAAAGTCCCTGGTAAACAAGTTGTTTCTTTGAAAGAAGCTGTATCATCTTAGGATGGAAGATGGATATTCTACGACAGAACATCTAAATGCCTTTAATAATCTGGTAAGTCAACTTGGATCTGTTAATATAATGATTGCAAAAGAAGATAGGTGTATTACTTTGTTATGTTCTTTTCCAGACTCTTGGGATAATCTGGTTGTAGCAATAGGTAGTACCACTCAATGAACATTGAAGTATGAGGATGTAGTTTCATCCTTGTTATCTGAAGAGATGAGGCGAAAAAGCATGGATGGTCACAGCACAGATGCTTTATTTGTAAGAGGGCGTACCCAAGACAGGAACCCTGGTAAGCCTTCGGGATGGAGATCTAAATCTACAGGTAGATTTCAGTCTCCAGGAAAATCTTTGAGGAAATGATGGAAGTGTGGTAAAATAGGGCATTATAAGAAAGATTGCAAGTCTAAGAAGGTTGAAAAACCAAAGGGATCTGATAGTACCTCTTCCACGGAGGTGAAAACCTCCACTGAAGAAGGAGGTGATGTTTACCTAGCATCTACAAG
>ML800438.1:91010-112262 GCA_009831015.1 Picea engelmannii | reverse complement strand
GATACACAATGATGTGTTTGGACCTGTTCCTGTTCCATCCCTAGGTAAATTTGTGTATTATGTTTCATTCATAGATGATTTTTCAAGGAACACATGGATTTATTTTCTTAGAAATAAATCTGAGGTATTTGATAAATTTAAAGGGTTTAAGGCTCTGGTAGAAAATCAGACAGAGAAGAAAATAAAGGTATTGAGAACAGATAATGGTGGATAATTCTGCGGAAATGAATTTGAAGAATTCTATAAGAAGTGTGGTATAGCAAGGTAGAAGACTACTCCATACACTCCTCAGTAGAATGGAGTTGCAGAAAGGATGAACATGACACTGATGGAAAAAGAAAGGAGCATGCTCAGTGGTGTCGGGTTAGGACAAGAATTCTGGGCAGAGGCAGTGAGTACAACATGTTACCTGGTCAATCGATCACCTTCATCAGCATTGGATGATACAACTCCACATGAGGTATGGTCTGGAAAGAAACCCTCTCTTCAACATCTTAGAGTGTTTGGTTGTGTTGCTTATGTACATGTTCCAAAGGAAAATAGGAGTAAGATGGATAATAAAGCTGAAAAGTCTATCTTTATTGGTTATAAAGATGGTGTGAAAGGTTATAAGCTTTGGAACCAGAAACCAAGAAAACTATTTACAGTCGAGATGTTGTTTTCAGAGAGGTAAAAGATGTTTCCAAACAGGAATTCCCACCAACGCAAGATGAACCTGATAAAATAGAGCTTGAGTTGGATGATGGAAAATCTGAATCATCTGAAGAAGAGGAAGCAGAGGAAGAAGAAGAAGAAGAAGAAGAAGAACCTCATACCCTAGTATTGAGGAGATCAATGAGAGATAGAAGGAAACCAGAAAGGTATAGTCCACCTAATTTTTGTTCCAATTTTGCTTTATCTATTACTGATGATGATCCCAGAACTGCCAGGGAAGCAGTGAATTCAGAGGATAATAAACTCTGGAAGAAGGCCATGGTTGAAGAAATGGATGCCTTGGATAAGAATGAGGCATGGGATATAGTTGAGATTCCAGCTGGAAGAAAATCAGTTGGTAGCAAATGGTTGTTCAAGAAGAAGTTTAATGCACAAGGTAAAGTGGAGAAATACAAAGCTCGGTTAGTAGCAAAAGGTTATTCCCAGGTAGAGGGAATTGACGTTGGTGAGATTTTTTCTCCTGTTGCTAAGTTAACTTCTATTAGATTTCTTTTATCTATTGCTGTTGTTTTTTATCTTGAATTGGAAGAAATGGATGTGAAGACAACATTTCTACATGGGGATCTGGAAGAAGAAATCTACATGAAGCAGCCAGAAGGATTTGTAGTGAAGGGAAAGAAAGAGGTAGTTTGTAAGCTAAAGAAGTCACTATATGGTCTGAAGCAATCACCTAGGATGTGGTACCAAAAGTTTGACACATAAATCCTTGGATTGGGATTTGTAAGAAGCAGGGATGATCACTGTGTATATTCCAAGCAGGTTGGTAATCACTTCATTTATGTAGTGTTGCATGTTGATGACACGGTGTTGGTAGGAAATAACATGGATGTTATCAAGGAGGTGAAATCATAGCTATCCTCCAAATTTGACATGAAGGATCTCGGTGCTGTTAACTTCATTCTGGGAATGGAGATTAAAAGAGACCGTGCAAATAGGAAACTCTGGTTGAATCAAAGAAAATATGTTGAAATGATATTGCAGAGGTTTAATATGCATGGAAGTAAACCGATCAAGGTTCCTATTCCTATAGGTGTAAAGTTATCTGCAGATCAGTGTCCCAAGACACAGGAAGAAGAAGAGGACATGTCCCATGTTCCATATGCCAGTGCAGTTGGCAGTTTGATGTATGCAATGGTTTGTACTAGATCATACATTTCACATGCAGTGGGATTTTTGAGCAGGTATATGTCAAAACCTTGGAAGGAGCATTGGACAGCAGTAAAAAGGGTCTTCAGGTGTCTTGTGGCACCACCAGTTATGGATTGTGCTACCAAGGAAGACCAGGATTAGACAGAGTGGTGGACATACATGGCTTTGTTGATGTAGACTGGGCTAGATATTTGGATCACAGAAGATCTACAAGTGGGTATGTGTTTAACCTATTTGGAGGAGCAATTAGTTGGATGAGCAAAAGACAGGCTGTAGTGGCACTCTCAACTACAGAAGCTAAATACATGGTAGCCACTCATGAAAGCAGGGAAGAAATATGGTTACAAAGATTGTGTTCAGGTATTGGGTTGGTACAACAAGCAGTGAGATTAGACTATTATAGTCAGAGTGCAATATTCCTGGAAAAGAACCCAGCTTATCATTCAAAGACAAAGCATATTGATGTTCAGTATCACTTTGTGAGAGACATGGTTGAGTAAAAGAAGGTGTTGCTGGAAAAGGTTGACACTTTGAGGAATGCTGCAGATTCATTGACAAAGTCTGTGAGCACAGAAAAGTTCTCCTGGTGTAGAGTAACAATGGGCATTGCTGCCCTGGATTGTTGACTATATAATCCCCTGGACCCCTGGATGCAAAGAAAACAACAAGTGGGAGAATGTTGGGTATGTTTTATATTCTTTGCATGTGTGTGTGTGTGGGTGCGTCAGAGACGACAAATGCGTCTAACGATCCATTCACCTAGAGATTTTCCATGTGTGCCGGGCACTTTCCTAGGGGGGTCCCAGGGGGGGGCAGGCATGTCCCCCCCTGGTTACACGCAGCGCCCCGATTTTTTTTTTTGGGTGGTTTTTGCTATTTTTAGATGATTTGTAAATTAATCCCGTATTAAGGGATTAGGGTTTTGGTATATACGGTAATACCTAAAAACATTGTATATATTGTATGGTGAATGGTGAAATTCGATATAATGAAATTAAGAAAGGTTTTCTCGGTTGAGGGTTTCCGGTATAAAATCTCTGTGTACTTTGTGTATGAGCCATTGATTAATTTCTGTATTGCTTAAGAATCTACATGCATTGCTTTAATTCGTAGGTTTAAAACTTACAAGTTAGCCTTATGATTTTGGTTAGGAGTCTCTGGGGAAATGTTTGAATTTCCATGCATGTAGAGGATAATCTGTGTGCACCAGAGGCTGGGTTCGGTTGTGCGAATAGAGAAGCAGTTTGTGCGCATAAGGAGAATAGATTTGGTGTGTGACATTGGAATATTTGCTCACACAGTAGTGCTATGTGTTCAATATGATTTTGTGAATTTGTTTTGTATTACTTCCATTTTTATAAGTTGTGTGGTGTGACTCAGCTTGGGGTTGAGCACGTTACTTCAAGTGAAACTATGTAGACTTGTGTTTAGAGTAGAATCCATGCAATGTATTTTGGAATAACATTGTTTAGTAGTAAGTTGGATGATGTTACAATTTGGCAATGAGGATGTTACAGATGGGTTTCCGAGTGATATAAATTGAGATTGTGTGATGTGGCCTAGCCTAGGTGGCTGGGGATGCTACATTGTGGTATCAGAGCCACGATATCATCACTGAGCCTGCATGGGCCAAGTTTCTATTTAAGTAAAAATTTGGAATGATAAGTGGTTGAGTTTGGAATTATAGAATGACCATGATGTGAATAAAATAAGAGTGCACAAGAATGCACACTAAATTTTGGACATTGCGCGATGCAACTCTGGAACTGCACAATAAATAGTAGTGCACGAGTGTGCACACAAAATATTAGGGTTGCGCAAAGTAAAATTTGTGGTGCATGCACAATACTGATATGCGATGTATATGTTGAAATGAACATCGCACATTGGTATGTGTTGAATACTAGTGCTTACATGGGCTTCAAAAGAAAGGATTATGAAAAAATGGTGTAGATTTTCCATGTAGTTATCTCATGAATTCGTCTAACAAATCTTGTTGCCTGCACATTTTTGTAGAATTATCAAGGATTAGAGCAGGACAAAATTAGCGTAGAAAGTAAAGAAGCATGGAAGAAGCACATGTATATTTTAGCCATGATGATAAATTTGGGGATCTGTATTTCGGTTTGGGTGCTAATGGTACATAATCCAAGGAAGAATGCATTAACTTGGTAGAAACCATCAAGGGATTGCAAAAATATGTCCAAATCTATAAAGCTGATAATGAAAGGCTTATGAGAGCTAAGGACTAGCAATATGAATTCAATCTCAAATTGAAGAAAATCTTGGACAAAATAGAAAATAAAATGGATAAGGAGACAGAGTTGAGTAGGTCAAGAAGTTGCAGGTGACATGATGAGAAAATAAGAGAAGAAAGAACTGTTGATAGGAATCATCACCACTCACCAAAGCATTCATTCAGGAAAGCGCACAGTAGCTCAAGTCCATATCCCGTTAGAAACATAAGAGAAGGACTGGGGTGGATGAGCTATAGAGAGAAATGAATAAGATCAAGCCTCCTACCTTTGATAGTGAGCACAATAAGGATGAATATGCAGATACTTGGTTGTTGGGTATGAGGAAGTACTTCCATCTGAATAATTATTTTGCACGGGCAAAAGGGAGAATTTACATCTATCAGCTAAAGGAAAAGCATCAATGTGGTGGGATCAGTTCATGCAAGCACAACACATTGATGAGAACAAGGTTACTTGGAGGGAGTTCATGAGGTATTTTGAAAAGAAATATTTAACCAAGCGATACTATGACAAGAAAATGAAGGATTTCTTTGAACTAAATCTTGGGAGTATGCTGATAAATGAATATGAAAAAAGATTCTTAGAGCTGCTGAAATATGTTGCATTCATGAAGTATGAGAAAGTTAAAATTCAGAGGTAATTGAGTGGGATGCCCTCATTTATCAGTGACAAGATACAATATGATGACCCTAAGACATTGGAGGAAACTATAAGGTGCGCTATGTTGATGATTAAAATTGCAACGATGAATTCCTCCCGAAAAGGATTGCTAAAGCACTATTATTTAATATGACAATACTAGTAGGTGGGATCCCCTTGTAGACTAGAGGTGCAAGGATAGACATATCACACATATTTTGTTGCTGTTATGATGTTGCCTACACAATGCTACATTTTTGATGATGCAATCTTAGTTTCATTGTTGTTGATTGTTGTTGGTAATCACTTGCGACACGGAACAGTTTCATGGGTATGCAGATCAAATTGTTATAGGTGCTATGTTATAACCTTGTCACTAATTCATATATTGATTACTTATCCACATATATGCAAGGGATAATTAAATGGTAGCATGATCAAAACAAAGGAAAAAACTATGAAAAGGTTCTAGAGTTCAAACAAAAGAAAATAAACTATGTATTAATCCTTAAGATATGATAAAAGAGTACATGTAAACTTTGAATGAAAGAGTTAATGGGTACAAGTGTTAGTCCTAGCTATTATACTATTTGTTTGGTTAAAGGACTATGCAAATTTTATTAAATTCGAATGGAGGCACATATAGCAATGTTGATGTGATTATTGTGTGGAGTTATGGCAAGGGTTAACATAGAGATATCAAATATCTCAGGTGGCACACTATGCAATATATATGCTATCAGAACTTACGATGGATATGGAATTGATTATGCATTGGTTATACAGTTGATTTAATGGTGGATGTTATGTTTATTGGGTTGTCTCGTACATGGAATTGAATGGGTCTAGGTGAGGAAGCAACGTGCATTTACTGCACGTCACTCCAAACCTTCCCTATCGCCTGTCACCCTAGCTTTGTTTCATTTTTGCATTGTTTCTCTGTTGGTTGTGAAGCTCCACATTTCGAGGATTGGAAAGGGAAAAATTGATCAGTTCACCATTGAAATGATTTTCTCATAGGTATGGATCTGAACCTTCCATCCATGATGGACTCTCTGTTTTATGAACCAAATGGTGGCTCAATGATGCATGGATTATGTGTTTTCTTGAGTTTTTCAGCTATGTGTATATATGGTGTTATGGTTTTCTATGATGACTGTAAAATGTTGGTAATTGTAAGCATAAAAATGGGTTTTATTGTTATAACGGTTGCACATTGGTTGTTTTCTCGGTCAATGTGGTTTTTATGATGGGTCTCTATGAAATAATGGTGACAGTGGTGCCGTGAAGTTCCGTGTTTTATGGTTGAAGGGTTTTACCACCGATTGTATTTCAGTGGTTGTCAATTCTCAGTCGTTATTGTAGTCTTCATCCAGTTACAGAGTGACTATAGACTGGTGGTGTGCTTCTTTTATCTAACCCTGAACTGTTGTTAAGACCTCGTTCCTAACCGTATTTCTGCTGAAAGATTGCCAAAAGTCCAGTCTTGGTCGCCCGGATATTAATGCAGGCATGCGTATTTAATGGATATGATATGTGAAGGGATTCCAGACACCACTCCTATCATCCCCACTATAATGATGACTGTATGTGGCCTCACTATTAGTTGTTTTCAAAAATTGTTCATCTTTTCGGGTGTTGGAAACAAACATTATCTCTCTGTGTTTTTCGAGTACCCACCACTATGTAAATTAACCCTCTATGCAAAAAGTGTTAGTGACATCGGTGTGTGTCCAGATTGGTTAGTTCATTTTTGTTTTATTCTCCACTCGGGCATTCACTTAGGGTTATGTCAAGGGCTTGGAGTAATAAGTCGAAGGACTGTGTTATTTAAAAAAAAAGAAGAGGAAGCATGGCTCACTTTTTTTTGTTTCAATATTACATTGTGGTCTGTGACTGATCAATTGATGGAAATGGATATTAGGAATTGGAAGACCACTATATCTCTGTGTTTTAAAATGGAAAGCAGGTTTCGTTGCCTCTTTGCATTTAATTTTTAAAGAGCCCAACTGGGACTCTGACTTGTCTATACCTCCTCGGGCACCTTCTGGGGTTTGTAAAGTATTGGGTTATCATTTTAATGACTTTGGAATTTTAAAGACACGTGCTCTCTAGTTTATAAATCCATCCTCTTGGTCAAGTCTCTGTCTGGTCTTTCTGCGATGAATTGTTTGGACAATTAAGAAAGAAAATGAGTAGTTGCATACAATCGAGAGTTGTCTTTCTATTTGTTTATGGTTTCGATCACCGTGTTTTATCCATCATGGTCTTGATTGCATAAAAAGAAACTTGTGTGAGTTTTACTAAGCCCGATCGGGGTTCTGACAAGGTAAAAAGAGATGCATGTGTGTCAATCTAATTCTATTCACTTCTTACAGGATATGGTTATACTGGAATCATCCTGCAGACTTTCGTCTATTTTTAAAATAAGTTTACATAATTGATGCACACAAAAATCAAGCCCGGGGTTCCATTTTGGTTTAAGTTGGATGTTGTGGACGATTCAAGATTGTATCGATTACATTGTTGAAATACCTTGTGTTATGATTGGTCCCTCACGCATGCTTTTATGTCTGTCTATGAATGAAAGAACTTGTGTATACTAAATCGGGCCTGATTGTTGATTAGAGGACAATGACTGTTGATTGTTTAGCATGGTGTATTATTGATTATCAGGGATGAATGTTGAACATAATATACCAAGAATTGTTGTGCATGTTTTGATTATTTAAAAAAAAAAGAAAAAAAAGAAGGAATCATCATTAGTATATACAATATTGTTGAATGGGAAATGTATTCATAAGTTATAAATGCACATACTATCATAGATAAAACAATTATGGGAAATTTAATTATTGAGACAACAAGCAATTTTGTATACAAATTGAGGAACAAAGAATGTTTTGGTCTTGAAAGTGGATGTTTTTTGGATTAAATTTGAAAAGAGTCACGATAGTTGATTTATTTAATTTATTTTATGAACAATATCCATCTAACTCGCTATCATTTTCTCATTTTTTCGCTCAATACAAATACCCTCACGATCCCAATTTCATTTTTCATGCCCTGTTCATTAAAATTAAATTAAAGCTTTGTATTACAATGATTAAGAAATAACACAGAGATAGATGACAACTGATATGTTTTGGTTATTGTTGCACAGTCAATTGTTTAATGAATTGTTGAGTAGTAATCATGTTATTACTCCCTGTTGGCCCTTTACCAAGTTTTGGGAATACTTGGTCATATTTGACCGTTTTTGGGACTTTGATAGCCTGTTGAAGATGGAGTGCCAGATGAAGCGGAGATTGTAGAATCTCGGCCCACTTTTGGGTCCCTTTTTGGGTTTTGGGAAATATGTAATGGGAAAGGGATGTCGTCCTGTGGGTTTACCCATGCTTAGGCCCATTTTGTATGTATAAATAGAAGGACAGACAATGTAATAAATGAGTTGAATAGTATGTCTATGTGATGTATGCTAAGTGCAAGTAAGATCTGTAAGAGCTTAGTGCCTATATGAGACTTGCAGAAGTTGAATGCAAGTTACTGTAAGAACTTGTAGAAGGCTTCGTGCTATAATGCAAGGAAGAAGGATCTAGCAAGATGCATAGATCTTTTGTCCTGTGCGCATTAGGGTTTGGTGGCTCTGTGCTTGTAACCGCTTGGCCGATGATAATAAAGAACAAGAGTTGGTGGTCATAGCCCCAGGGTGGGGGTGAACCACGTAAATCTATGTGTTAAGATTTGTGCCTTGACCTGATGTGCTTATCTCTGCTTTTGCTAAGTGATTTGATATATTTAGATATATCTACTTATGGGTTGTGCTTCTTAGATGTGTGTGAATGTAGATATGACATGTCTGAAGATGCTTAGTGCTGATCTACTAGATTTGATCTATTTTATTGTTGCTGAGTATTAAGATACCCTAGATCTAAATGAATGCCGAGATTCTCTATGCTATTTGTGAAGTATTATAAGGACTGAATATTGATGAATGATTGATGTTAAGTTTTCTATAAGTGATATAATCACAGATCCGTTTCCCAGCTAAGGTTACAGACACTTGAGTCTTGCAACCACCCCTACCTCTACCTCGGGTGAGACTTCATCTCCTTCACAGGTGTTTCCGAAAGGGCTGGTAGTTAGGGTTTTTTTGGTGCACTCTTGTAGCGATGAACCATGGGTCTTCCTCTGTGCCAATAAATGGTTCTGCTGCTGGGACCTGAAATTGTGATTGATGGGAACTAAGGGAAAATAAGATTTTTGCGAAGATTCGATTGGAAACTGTGGAAGCTCTATGTGTAGATTTGTTTCCCTAGTGCACATCCTTTTACTCAACCCATGAATCTTTGTGCAAAGAAAGGAAGGACAGATCTGAAGAAAAGAAGCAAGATCTGAATGCTTTGTGCTCTAAGAAAGGTAAAAGTGGAAGCTTATGAAGAAAAGAGGTCAGATCTATAGAAAAGAGGTAAGATCTGTAATATCTATGCTCTAATAAAGGTAAAAATAGTTAAAATTTCTTAGATTTGGAAGCTTTGTGCTCTGTAGAAGTAAGATAAGTAAAAAAAATTGTTTCTAAGGTATGGATCTAGGTTTTTTTAATAGAGTTTGTCCTAGCTTGGAAACTATGGCACTTATAGATGAAAGAATGTTTGGTATGAGTAGATCTGATAATAATAATGATAGATATGTTATACCTATGCATAGAAAGAATGTTTGGACTAACAAATGGATGTAGGATCCTTGAAAGAATTTTTTGTAGACTAGCTACCATGATCCTAGTGCGCAGTATAGAAGAAGTTGGGGATCATTTAAAAGAAAGAGAGGATTAAGCCTATGTTACAGTTGTAGAAAACTAGGCCATCTAGCTAAGTAATGCCCTGGTGGAAGATCTAGTTGTCTTCTTTGCAAAGCTATAGACCATGAGGTATTGGATTGCCCTAGAATGATCGCTAAGCTGGAAGAAATAAATCTGAATCAGGAAAACCCTAAGGCAGATCCATAAGAGGTAGAACCCCAACAAGAATCAGAGAAGGTATTACTACAGATGAAAGAGACCCTGAATGACCACCAATATGTTAGACTATCAGATATTTTCAAAGAAAAAGAATGCATTGAAGCAAAAATATGAGACTTAGACATTGAATCTATCCTTGATGAAGAGACACAAGTGAACATTATGCCAGAAAGAACTTGGGAAGATATAGGGAAACCTGATATGACCCCTTCATTAGGAGGAACATGACTATTCAAAGGAAAACTGATGATGTTATGTGGAAATCTCGCTCAAATACCTATGACAGTCAATGGAACTTCGACAAAGGAAGACTTTGAAATTATTAAATTCATTGAAGACAACACCCCATTTACCATGTTACTAGGAAAATTTTGGATTGATAGAGATCAAGTTAGAAAGAAGGAAGAAGAAGAGGTTTTATAACATCAGACTCAAGAGTTAAAAGATTTCATGACCAGAAGGATCGCGTAGTTGATTGAAGAACAAGAGAACAGATTGATGCTATTTGACACTAGAATCCCAGATGTCAAAGCTGCAAGAGCATTAGATAAATTACAAAATATTGAAGTATCTGTCTCATATATAGAAGAGGTATTACCCCTGAGTCCTAGGAGAGAACCTCAACAACGCGAAATACCTATGGTCAAGGAAAATAAGAATCAGAACGAAAAAAAAGCACCGAGACGAATCTCACTGGGAAGAAGGATAGAAAGTTGAGTAAGAAGAAGGCTAAGATTGAAAAGTTACAGCAAGTTCCAGAGGGTACCTCGCAAAAAGAAACTTTGTAGAATTGGAGCTTCGCCGAGATATCAGAACAACAACATAGGGCACTTCGTCGTGGCGAAGAAAAATAGCCGTTGGAGGCTGATATATCCATTTGAATACCACTCCGAATGGGTCGAAATGCATTGATAGCCCATCAATAGACCATTGGACCATGCCATAACTGATAAAACACGAATTCATGAGGCTCATACCTGTTGCAAAGCAAACCATTTCCAAGATAGCCTATATATCTCATCGCACAATGCCTGAAGAACACTTTTGCCAACTGAGAATTTGAAGCCCGCAGACTAGCAAGTGTATACAGAGATCATCGTGCCCTTGTTGTTAATTCCTGTGCAGTGTCTAAGATAATTGTAACCTCGATATTAACCCCGAGAGCGTATGTATGAAGAGCTTAGTGCACTTGAAGAATCTGTGAAGGAAGTACTCGCTGATCTCAGGACCAAGAAAATCATGTTGGAAAGAAGGATGTCTGTAGGTGTGAAAGCATCATTAACAAGAGGAGTCCAAGATTCTCCATCAACTACTCGTGAAGCAAGAACTTCCAAAATCACGACAGAGACGAGAACGAAGAATAGAGACGATATCGCGAATGACAAGATGATTCCGAGCATTCTACATGCCTACCTACCCCCTCTAAGAGGTGACATCAACCAGGACAGTGTGCCCAGGGATTTTAACTATTCTTTGGTCACGGCGTACCTTCCGAAAAGGGATACGCATAGTTCGAGCCGACTAGGATAAGCTCACAGCATTGAAGTTCAATGGCTTCAACCTTGGCAATAGGAAGGCTTACAACATGCTCTCCCTGCACAAGTATATGACCAATACCAAAGGTAAGAATTCAAATATTATCCCGTAGCCATGGACCCAGAACATCGTGCAGTCCACACAACTCAATGTGATGAAGATCCCACACTTCGACCGACACCAGGAAGTAAATGCATTCGTGAAATTGTTGTTATCTTGCTACCACAAAGGTTACTTATGTTTGAACCATCGCATCACTGTGGATCCGACCTTGATCAATCAGATCATAGGGATGAGCATGCAGGGCCCTGACCCACAAGATTTTTACCTTGGAAATACCTCAGACCGAGCATTAGTGCAGAGAATCAAAGAAACTTATGGTGATGCCGAGAAGGGCATGCGAGGTTACAAGGTAGTCTCTATCTAGAATGATGCAGTGTGCCTCGCATGTCAGTTGATTGTAGGGAAGATAGTTCACAAGAATCGACCCAACCAAGTGACTGGATTCATAGTTGACATCGCAGGAAAGTGTGCGGAGGGACCACAGATGAATTGGACGTAGTAACTTGTAAACCAAATAGAGCTTGATTGTAGAGAAGCGCAAGACCAAGGGCATGAGTTCCACTTTAGATGGCTTCTCATACTAATCGCATTCATTACATGGGAAATGTCGGAAGGTGTGACCTTCCCCGAAATTGATCCCTTCAAACCTTTGGCCATGAAGTTTAGTACCTTGTGGTACTCTAATGATATGAACAAGCAGTGGCAATCCAATGCCATCTTCCATACCTACTACAACCAGTTGAAACAAGCCATCTAGTCCGAGCCCTGGATGACCCCGAATACCCTCCATAGGTTTCGGCCCTTAATGAAGTTCAACGCGAACCACCACTTCATTTATATAATAGCACGCACTGATGAGCACAAGCAACATTTATAGTCCTATTACAAGTTGACAGAGAAAGACTTAGAAGAGATCACTAAGGAATGGTCGGCAAACCTCCTTATTCCAGCCAACCCTGCAGAGTTGTCCGATGTAGACAACCCGAAATCTGCGCAGGATACACCCAGACCTAATAAGACGAAGAAGCCTATAGAAGTTCAGGATATAGACAACACACATGTGAGGACTGTGTCCATCTCACCAGACGAAGGGGATGATGGCGAAGAGATAGAAGGTGCTGAAATTGAACAACGAAAAGGTGAAGTACCACCACCTAGGGATGAAGAGGACTTGTCGAAGAAAAGGAAGGTTTCGCCTCCAAAATCTTCCTCCTGGAAGAAACCTAGAATCTCTGTAACCAAGATGAAAACTACCCTCACATTGTATGATTTTAATTTCATCATTGCAGCTATGAACGATGCTTCACAAGAGGTATTAGAGAAATAGGAGGTGAAGCAGGAGCATATGTATAATCGTGTCGAGATTGAACTCCAAGGAGTGCAGCAGACACTCCAGTCTAGCCACGTAGTCTCCACTGAACCGATAGCAACAGGAACAATAGAACCAGGAAATGAGCCATCCCAATTACACCAGATCGCTGATAAAGTTGAAGCTCGCCTTCGACGAGCTCAAGAAGAAACAAAATAAGCCATCTAGGCTTTGACATAGGTACAGGAAGTACTTGTCAAGAATCACAGTGATGTTGAATGAAAAAAATTTTATGTTCAAGCACAACGGGACAAAGGGAAAGCAGAGCTATAGCAGAGCAAGGAGTAGTTGACCGCAGAGAAACTAGAAGTAAAGGAACAGGTAAACAGAGAACTTCTCTCTGTGACCGTCATAGAAGTGAGAGCTGAAGAATGAATTCCACAACAGGTTGCACAACTTGAAGAAGTGATCCAACAACTTCAGCAATGCATCACAGACCTGGAACTTCGCACTGTGACCGAGACTCCTCAAGAAATCAGAGACCTAAGAGAGGCATTTGCTCACAGTCCAGTTGGAAGAATAAAAGCCCTTGCTTTGGAATGCAAGAAGCTGAGCTTTAGGAGCGCTCATAATTATGAAAACCTCATGGATAATCCAGAGTTAGAAGCATTGGAGTTGCAACTCCAAGAAGTGAAGCAACACACATATACATTATAGACACAACTAAAGGCCTTGTCACCAGTCAAAAGAATGAAGAGGTTTCCAAAGAAATGAACTACCCAGCAACAGATCCACATGATCCAAAGTAAAGTGATGGAAGTCTTTCAATGACTTCAACCAGTGCAAGAGAAGGCATGCCAAATGTTCACCAAAGTTTAAAGCCAAGGAGCCGAGCTATAACAGGTCGTCATCACAATAGAGAAACACCTAGAAGGACCAGTCAATGACACACTCATCTAGGAGTTCACTAAGAAAGAGGCAGTAGCATTACAACAGGTCGAAGCAGCTCGAGCCAAGCTCGAGGCGTTCAAGGTAGAATTGCTCAAACCAGAGTGACTCGGGACGAGTCACAGGAGAGTGTTTGGGGCCTGTTGGCTCTTGACCATGTTTTGGGAATACTTGGTCATATTTGAGCATTTTTGGGACTTCGACAGTCTGTCAAGGATGGAGTTCCAGATGAAGCAGAGATTGCAGAATCTTGGCCCACTTTTGGGTCCCTTTTAGGGAAATATGTAATGGGAAAGGGATGTCGGTTCATGGGTTAACCCATGCTTAGGCCCATTTTGTATGTATAAATAGAAGGATAAGCAATGTAAGAAAGGAGTCGAATAGTATGTTTATGTGATGTATGCTAAGTGCAAGTAAGATTTGTAAGATCTTAGTGCCTATATGAGACTTGCAAAAGATGAGTGCAAGTTATTGTAAGAAGTTGTAGAAGGTTTTGTGCTATAACGCAAGGAATAAGGATCTAGCGAGTTGCGTAGATCTTCTGTCCTGTGTGTAGTAGGGTTTGGTGGCTCTGTGCTTGTAACCGCTTGGCCGACGATAATAAATAAGAAGAGTTGGTGGACGTAGCCCCAGGGTGGGGGTGAACCACGTAAATCTGCGTGTTAAGATTTGTGCCTTGACTTGATGTGCTTATCTCTGCTTTTGCTAAGTGCTTTGATATATTTAGATAGATCTACTTATGGTTTATGCTTCTTAGATGTGTGTGAATGTAGATCTGACATGTATGAAGATGCTTAGTGTTGATCTACTGGATCTGATCTGTTTTACTGTTGCTAAGTATTAAGATACCCTAGATCTAAATGAATGCTGCGATGCTCTGTGTTATTTGGGAAGTATAATAAGGACTGAATATTGATGAATGATCGATGTTAAGTGCTCTATAAGAGATATAATCATAGATCCATGTACCAAATAAGGTTGCATAAACTTGAGTCTTGCAACCACCCTTGCCTCTACCTCGGGTGAGACTTCATTTGCTTCGTAGGTGTTGCTGAAAGGGCCGGTAGTTAGGGTTTTGTTGGTGCGCTCTTGTAGCGTTGAACCCTGGGTCTGCCCCTGTGCCAACACTCCCTTTCATTTTCTCACTTTTTCGCTCAATACAATCCCCTCAGATATCCTTGGACCCTAATTCATCCCTTGCTCATTGACAACTATTAAATGAATTTTATGGATTGGATTGCATGGGCCTGATCTATTTGTTGAGACAAACTTTGTTTCATAGTAAGAGAATGCCATGTATGGTTTGTTTAAGAGGCTAGTTGCTAATAATTGTTGCATATAGGATGAGCTTCTTCAGTAGAGGAAGTCATGGCCGAAATAATAGAGGAGAGAATTGGAACAAAGGGCCTAGAAGGCCCAGATTCTCAATACATTTCGATGCAGATCCTCAAGAGTTAAACCAACTCTTCCAAGATGGATTTTTCAATTGGATTGGACAATGGGTAGTCCAATATAGACCAGAGAGGCCTCCTTTCCAGCCCCAACATGTCCCTGGTATCCCTGTATCCCCTCATGTTTCTCTGCAACCTAAAGTTCCCGAGAACGATAGATGGTAGGAGATTGTTCACCCAACAATCTCCCACCATCGTGGCTGGCCAAATTTGTCTTTACCTGCTCCTCCTCCACCTATTAACCCAATTGTCCATATTTCCCCTGCACAATAACCTGTACAGTTTTCCCACGCAAGAAAAAGACTCAAAACTGAAGCCCACCATGTGCATGATAAAGGAAAAGTTGTTGCCGCCCCTTCCTCTCCTTCAAGTGATTCAACCAAATCAGTTTCATCATGCATGCACTTGAAAGATGATTGTTCTCATGTCATTAGTGAGATCAAGCCTCAAGGCTCTACATGGCCTAATGCTAATTCAGAAAAGTCAAAAGGGATAGCAACAAAAAAGGAAAATTTTCCTTTCAAAGTGGAAAATACGGTTTTTTATTATACTTTGTTATTGTTTTATTGAGGACAATGGACTGCTGAAGGTTTTGGACAACATACTATTTTTGTATATTTTAGATATTATATGTTTGGATATGATTTGAAACATTGTTGATATTTAATTTTCAGATTATGAAAATGATTATGGGAGCCACAAGGGGGGATGTGTTTGATTTATTGTCTAGTATGATTATTTTTGTTAAGAAATTAAAGGGAGAGTCGCAAGGGGTCCCACCTACTAGTTATTATTTACTAAAATTCCCTTATTATTATTATTATTAATTCTTCCCCTAAACTAAAAGTTAGTCGATTTTTAGTTAACTTAACTAAATGAAGTGGTTGAGCTACTTTAACTAATTTGGAATGCATAAAAGATAAATGAGAAGGAAGAACAAGAGGAGAATAGAAGGAGAAAGCATATTGAGGTTTTCTCTTGAGTTTTAATCAGATAGTTCATTTTTCATTCATTCTTCAAATCATCAAAGGCCTAATTCTTTTTTATGACAACATGGTCCTATTGTAGACAACAAGGTTCAAAGTTGAATTACATCATTTATACACTTTTTTTTAGAGGTGTTGATCTATCTCTGATAGTCTGTGTAGACTTTTCTATTTATGAATTAAATTTCATCACTGATAATAGATATTGCAAAGAGTCAAGTGGGAAACAATCTGTGGCAAGATGATCTAGATTTTAAAGTTCAGTTTTTACTTCTTGTCAGAGTCCTTTTGTATGGTTTTCATTGGGGATATCTAAATTTTCCCTTGGTCCATGCCCCCCATAGGGATTTTGTAAAGAGAACAATTCTTTTGATTTCTTGGAATGAAATAAAGTGATTCCTATTCTGTCTCATCTATGTTTATATGTGACTTGGTATTTTTTCTTTTGATCTCCACATTTTATTTTGCAATATGATATATTCAGAAAATTGTATAAAAATGTTATATTTTTGCAACAATCTTTTATTCAAAAAACCATCCTAACCCCTTGTAATTAATACTTGTGGATTGGAAACACTTTTTGAGGCTATAAACATAGGGTAACATTCCTAACTATCTTGCCTTAGCCAAACAAGATTCGGAAATGCTTGAGTAAGATAATTTCATATCTTTTACTCAACATTTATTTGGCGACCATACTGGGGAGATCTTCAATATCTCTCTAGTGGATTATATGCTTGAATTTGATTGAATATATTTATATTTCTGATATCTTTTCTTTGACTGTTTCATTTCTTCATGATTGTACCTATTGCAAGGCAACCCAATATTGAGCTAGGTCTTAAATATCAGTCCAACATTGCTTTAACCTTGTTTAATACCATCTTAGAGACTGCTAATACTCGAGTTGAGCTTGAACGCTCATGGGAAACAATTGAGAAAGATACAAGTTTCCAATAACATTGGGAAGCTAGGCAAAGAAAACCTAGGAATCAACTTTAGCTTTCTTTTTCCTACAGTTTGGTTCTTCTTTTCATCTCCTTAAACCCTCGTATCTCTAGGATAAGAAGAGGTTTTTCACCTGAGATTAATCCTATTGCTGAAATAGGAAGAGGAAACATTGTTTTATCAACCCAACAAAGTACTCTAAGGAGAACTTTGTCCGATTTAGCCAGCTCGTCTTTCTCTCCTTTACCTATCGTTCACAAAATGGCGTCTAGTGTTGGCTCTGGTAGTTCTGGTGGCACTGGAGGTGCTTCTTCATCTCAAAATTCAACCTCATCAATGATTGGTAGTTTGTCTAGCCATCAAATCCTAGTCCAATCAACTACAAACCCCACCAAGGTCATTAAAAAGTATGGTCTCTTCCAATTTGAGGAAGATGCTACTACTACTCCATTGCATGTTTCCTCTCTGCTAAATTTAGCACCTGCCACTCATCCTCTTCCCAAATTAAAAGAGAATCTTCCCAATTTTTCTGGGAATAACACAGTCACTACTAATGAACACTTGGTGGCATTTTCAAATGCCTGTCATAACATAGGAGCCAACGATAACGACACTTGTATGCGCTTATTTGTTAATTCCCTTGAAGAGAAGGCATCGACCTATTTATTTGACCTTCATCCTAAGATTCTTTCTACTTGGGAGGAGTTAGTATATTGGTTCAAGTCTACCTATGGGTAGTCTAAGAGCCCAACTGAGCAATTACAAGAATATAATAACATTGCTTACAAAGATAGTGAAACTATCAAGTCTTTCAACTTGCCTTTCACTAAATTATATAACCAGATTCCTGAACTCATTCTCCCTTAGAACCAAGCCACCTTTATGCATTATTATAATGCTTTAACTTCCCCTAATCGTCATAGGCATGAAGAACATTTCATTGATAACCTTGGTTCTGCTCTGCATACTTGTTTAGAGTATGAAGAACAAATCGAAAGAACATGTCTTCATAAAGGAGACTTAGTGAAACAAATGAATATGTTTTCCCTCTTACAACTTGTACAAGACACGAATAATCGAATGATAGCATATGAGCGGAAAGGAAATGTCCCCTCTCTTACCTTTGGGGCCTCATCCTCTTCTTCACCACCCTTGAAGAATCTTAATGAAAATAAATTTCAACCTAAAGATATTATGCCTCGTAGTTGGTGTAACTTTTGCAAGGAACACCATGAGGAAAGTACATGTGAGGCAAAGAAGAGTGCCATAGATAAAATATTTGGAAAAAGACCTGAAAATACCATTACTGTCCTAGACTTTGCAGAGCCAGAGGATGTTATGATCATAAATACTAGGAATAAATGCTATGCTCCAAAAGGTAAATATGATCCTCCTTGCACTTCTTCATGTAATGTACCCTTCCACCCACAGGCCGGGCTATGCCGCTTAACCCAACTACAACACACCCAACCACCAACAGACGAGGCACACTGTAGTCCCAAGATTCAGTTTTTTGATCTTATCTCAAAATCAAAGGACTGTTCATGAACGTTAGAGGCATGAAAACCACACGCATAAGACAAGATCCATGCCACAACATAAAAGAGATAAACAATGTGCCATGCACAACAAATAGACAACAAACATGCACATTAAAAATACATATATCAGAGATAATTAAATACACAATGGAAATAAACATTACACAAAGAACACATAGAGAACTTATCTTTGAAAGTAAACATTCACCAACTGGCTTCAGACCATGGACGTTCCTCCCAACCATAGACACTACTGTTCATTTACTCTTAGCAGAAGGTCACCCCCGAGTCAGGGCTATGAATCCACAAGGACGGGTCCTAGGCCATGTCTAAACACATAACAATTGGCTAAGTAGCTCTCAGGTTTCCCAACCTCACAACAAATCCTAATTTCCAGCTCTCTTTCCCCCTCAGCCTGCACAACCCCAAGAAATTAACACCTTTCTCTACCATGCAATCCATGAGGCTCTTCCATTTCTCTTCAGGGCTCCAGTGCTACTGGTAAGGAAATCTCCCTACTGGAAACTCCAAGGACTCTCAATTGTGGATAGTTCCATTTGAACTTCCATCAAGATCATGCACACAGGGATCCATTCCCTCCTAGAATGATCAATAATTCATTACATCCATTCAATGATGGCTCTCCTCTTCCTACCATTCGTTTCCATGCTCAGCCCAAGAGCACATGAACTAGCAGTAGTGAGTGAAGAGGAAGAAGAAAAAGAGAAGAAGGGGAAGAAGAAGAACCAGGGGAAGAACAATCCCCTAACTTCACTCCAAGCCACCCTCACAGAACCATTCATATCCATGCTCATAACAAGAGCATACGAATGCAAAAAGAGTGAGGCTCCCAAAAAATGAAGAGTGGAAAAGGTGTAATAGTGAATGAATAAGAACAAGTGAACCCCCACCCAAACCAAAGATGGGTTTATATAATTACTTGGAAATCAAGAACCACATGGCCTCCCCCAAGAAGCTCATGTAATCCCTTTCTCCATAAAATCAATTATGGGTAAATAAAATAATAATAAAAAGAAGGCTTATCCCCTCAAACCCCCTCTCTCGTGGAATCATAGCCCCCTATCTCTTTTTTCCTTGTCCGTCTTGCAACCAATGGTGTATTTTATTAAAGTATATGAAGTATTACATTTCCTAGGCACTCTGGCCACTTTTCAACTTTACCGTCTCACCAGCCTAAGTCATATTTACATAACACATTATAGTTTATAAGGGTTAGAACTGGGATGTTACATCCCCCTCCCCTTATTTTGGCACTATCCTCAGTGCACAACACCATTCCGATGTTATTAACATTACAAATCTAGGCCATTTGGCCTTAATTCACACAGGAAATCCAGGCCCTCTGACCTTAATTCACATAGGCAATCCAGCCCAATATAATATACATATGCACTCTGGCCTAAAATTAAACATGTATGCATAGGAATTCCGACCCAAAACATGTATAATGATCTTCAGAATTAATATTTATGGCAGCAGTTCCCAACCCAAAGAAATGAACCCCTTTCTCTGCCATGCAGTCCCTCGGGTTGTTCCACTTCTGTCTAGGGATTTAGTGCACTCGGCCAGGAATTTTCAGAGTTGTGGCTTCCAGAACTCCAGCCACAACAAGTCCATTGGACTTTCTTCATTCTATGCCTTTATCATTTAGTTGCTCCAACATCACCTTCTTTTCTCTCATAGTCTGGTACTTTTATAGATCTTCAACATTCATCGTTTTCCTACAACATTTCAAATTAGTGAGCATGTCAGTTCACAATTTGTGCATAAAATTCTCATTCTTTCTCATAATGTCAGAGTAAATTTTCATAATCCAATACAACAATTATTTGTGCGGTTCATGGATCTGAATCCATATGGTTGTCTCATTAACTTGGCTCATTATTTTCCTTTGACATACCCATTGTGTGCATGGCCCCAATCAAGAGCTATCAAAGTCTCCTCTTCCTTGTGGTCACTCACCTTCCAGGTCCAGGCTTAGGCATCTCCTTCTCTATTATATAGTCCCTCAGGCAATCCGTCTTTCATGACCAAGGATTTCTTGCACAAGAATATTTCTAGAGACTTTATCGAGTCTTACAGTCGAGGCGACTCTTTGGCGCGTGTTACCACAACACAATATATACTAGGGCGATCATGGATTACCACATGGTCCTCATGTACCAAAAATAGCCTTTTCCATGATTTCCAGCTTGCATATCCAACATCTCATCTGTATTATACACATACAGTCATCATGAGATATCATTATAACCATTCCCAATCATAAATGTCAATTTTTTTATTTTTTTTTTATACATGAAGACAAAATTTTCCAAGCATGAGATTTCTGCTCATAATGGTTCACTCTGCAGCTGTAGATATCAATATTCCTTATAGGCTCACATCCCTGCCATATCCAAGACCATTCTACCTACAATTTCTTCAATTTACATTCATCCAAAACAATTCATCAATAATTATCAAATCGTAATTCCCAAAACTGTTTCATATAGGAAAAATAAAACTTCTAGACATGAGCTTCTGCTCATAACAATTTGGCTCTTTGCAACAATAGGCATTGGTCTTCTTTATGGTCTTATAACGCTGCCATATCCAAGACCCTTTCCTCCTGCAATTTCAACATACCTCAGCCAAACAAATTGTCAATATCTCATGTACAAGATATATAT
>ML800438.1:69226-81451 GCA_009831015.1 Picea engelmannii | reverse complement strand
TGAAAAATATGATGGTGGTGATGTATTCCTAGGAGATGACTCGACAACAAAAATCTTGGGACGTGGAAGGGTTAAGTTGCTGCTAAACAATGGAAGGATTAGAACTCTTCCTGGGGTTCTACACATTCCAAAACTAGCTAGGAACCTAATATCTGTAAGCAAGTTGAGTGATGCAGGAGTGAAAACTGTATTAGAAAAGAACACTTGCAAGATGGTATGAGGAGCAATGGTGTTGATGAGGGGAGTTCATTGTGGAACTCTATACAAGTTGTTGGGAAGAACTTATACTAATGGGTGTAACATTTCTATTGTCCTTGAGCAGAAAAATGAAGGAGACAAGACCAATACTATCCCAGAAAATAATACCATGTTGTGGCATCAAAGACTGGGGCATATTGGAGAAAAGGGCCTTCGAACACTACACGGTAAAGGTATGATTGAAGGTATGTCTAATTGCACTTGGGATTTTGATTTCTGTGAAAATTGCATGTATGGTAAATAGAATCGAGTAATATTCCCATCTGGTGCTACAAGAGCAAAGGGGATCTTAGAGTTGATACACAGTGATGTGTTTGGACCTGTTCCTGTTCCATCCCTAGGTAAATATGTGTATTATGTTTCATTCATAGATGATTTTTCAAGGAACACATGGATTTATTTTCTTAGAAAGAAATTTGAGGTATTTTATAAATTAAAGAGTTTAAGGCTCTGGTAGAAAATCAGATAAAGTAGAAAATAAAGGTATTGAGAATAGATAATGGTGGAGAATTCTGTGGAAATGAATTCGAAGAATTTTGTAAGAAGTGTGGTATAGCAAGGCAGAAGACTAATCCATAAACTCCTCAGCAGAATGGATTTGTAGAAAGGATGAACAGGACACTGATGGAAAAAGCAAGGAGCATGCTCAGCGATGTCGGGTTAGGACAAGAATTCTGGGCAGAGGCAGTGAGTACATCATGTTACCTGGTCAATCGATCACCTTCATCAGTGTTGGATGATACAACTCCACATGAGGTATGGTCTGGAAAGAAACCCTCTCTTCAACATCTTAGAATGTTTGGTTGTGATGCTTATGTACATGTTCCAAAGGAAAATAGGAGTAAGCTAGATAATAAAGCTGAAAAGTCTATCTTTATTGGTTATAAAGATGGTGTGAAAGGTTATAAGCTTTGGAACCCAGAAACCAAGAAAAATGTTTACAGTTGAGATGTTGTTTTCAGAGAGGTAAAAGATGTGTCCAAATAGGAAATCCCACCAACGCAAGACGAACCTGAGAAAATAGAGCTTGAGTTGGATGATGAAAAATATGAATCATCTGAAGAAGAGGAAGCAGAGGAAGCAAAATAAGAAGAAGAAGAACCTCATACCCCAGTATTGAGGAGATCAGTGAGAGATAGAAGGCAACCAGAAAGGTATAGTCCACCTGATTTTTGTTCCATTTTTTCTTTATCTATTACTGATGATGATCCCAGAACTGTCAGGGAAGCAGTGAATTTAGAGGATAGTAAACTTTGGAAGAAGGCCATGGTTGAAGAAATGGATGCCTTGGATAAGAATGAGGCATGGGATATAGTTGAGCTTCCAGTTGGAAGAAAATCGGTTGGTAGCAAATGGTTGTTCAAGAAGAAGTTTAATGCACAAGGTAAAGTGGAGAAATACAAAGCTCGGTTAGTAGCAAAAGGTTATTCCCAGGTAGAGGGAATTGACTTTGGTGAGATTTTTTCTCCTGTTGCTAAGTTAACTTCTATTAGATTTCTTTTATCTATTGATGTTGCTTTTGATCTTGAAGTGGAACAAATGGATGTGAAGACAACATTCATACATGGGGATCTGGAAGAAGAAATCTACATGAAGCAACCAGAAGGCTTTGTAGTGAAGGGAAAGAAAGATCTAGTCTGTAAGCTAAAGAAGTCACTATACGGTCTGAAGCAATCACCTAGGAGGTGGTACCAAAAGTTTGACACATACATCCTTGGATTGGGATTTATAAGAAGAAGGGATGATCACTGTGTATATTCCAAGCAGGTTGGTAATCACTTCATTTATATAGTGTTGTATGTTGACGACATGTTGTTGGTAGGAAATAACATAGATGTTATCAAGGAGGTGAAATCGCAACTATCCTCCAAATTTGACATGAAGGATCTCGGTGATGCTAACTTCATTTTGGGAATGGAGATTAAAAGAGATCGTGCAAATAGGAAACTCTGGTTGAATCAAAGAAAATATGTTGAAACAATATTGCAGAGGTTTAATATGCATGGAAGTAAACCGGTCAAGGTTCCTATTCCTATAGGTGTAAACTTATCTGCAGATCAGTGTCCCAAGACACAGGAAGAAGAAGAGGACATGTCTCATGTTCCATATGCTAGTGCAGTTGGTAGTTTGATGTATGCAATGGTTTGTACTAGACCGAACATTGCACATGCAGTGGGAGTTTTGAGCAGGTATATGTCAAAACCAGGGAAGGAGCATTGGACAACAGTAAAGAGGGTCTTCAGGTATCTTCGTGGCACCACTAGTTATGGATTGTGCTACCAAGGAAGACTAGGATTGGACAGAGTGGTGGACATACATGGCTTTGTTGATGCAGTCTGGGATAGAGATTTGGATCACAGAAGATCTACAAGTGGGTATGTGTTTAACGTATTTGGAGGAGAAATCAGTTGGATGAGCAAAAGATAGGCTGTAGGGGCACTCTCAACTACAGAAGCTGAATACATGGCAGCCACTCATGCAAGCAAGGAAGCAGTATGGTTACAAAGATTGTGTGCAAGTATTGGGTTGGTACAACAAGCAGTGAGATTAGATTGTGATAGTCAGAGTGCAATATTCCTGGCAAAGAACCAAGCTTATCATTCGAAGACAAAGCATATTGATGTTCAGTATCACTTTGTGAGAGACATGGTTGAGGAAAAGAAGGTGTTGCTGGAAAAGGTTAACACTTTGAAGAATGCTGCAGATTCATTGATAAAGTTTGTGAGCACAGAAAAGTTCTCTTCGTGTAGAGTAACAATGGGCATTGCTGCCCTGGATTGTTGACTATATAATCCCCTAGACCCCTGGATGCAAAGAAAACAACAAGTGGTAGAATGTTGGGTATGTGTTATATTATCTGCATGTGTGTTTGTGTGGGTGTGTCATATACAACAGTTGCGTTTGGCGATTTGTAAATTAATCCCGGATTAAGGGATTAGGGTTTTGGTATCTACGGAATATCTAAAAACATTGTATATATTGTATGGGCAATGGTGAAATTCGATATAATGAAAATAAGAAAGGTTTTCCCGGTTCAGGGTTTCTGGTATAAAGTCTCTGTGTACTCAGTGTATGAGCCATTGATTAATTTCTGTATTGCTTAAGAATCTATATGCATTGCTTTACTTTGCAGGTTTAAAACTTACAGTCCTTGACAATTTTTCTGGTTATGATCAAATCAAGGTGAAAAGGGCAGATAGATTTAAAACCACTTTTATTACTCGTTGGGGCACTTTTTCTTATGAACATATGCCTTTTGGCTTATCTAATGCAGGTGCTACTTTTAAAAGAGCCATGCAAATAGATTTTGATGATTTGATTGGTAAAATTATTCAGATTTATCTTGATGACTTAATTGTGTATTCTAAAAACTGATCAGATCATTTCAGTCATCTTAGAAAGATTCTCATGCGATGCAAAAAAATTGGCATTTCTTTCAATCCTTCGAAGTCTATTTTAGGATTTACCAAGGGAAAAATCCTTGTACACATTGTCTCATATTCAAGAATAAGCATTGATCCCAAAAGGATTACTACTATCCTAAATCTTCCTGCTCCTACTTCCAAGAAGGAGGTTCAAGCTTTTATGGGTGTTATTAACTTCGTCCGTAGGTTAATTCCTAATTTTGTTGTGATGGTCAAGCCAATTCACAATCTCCTTAAGCAATATCGTTCCTTTTCTTGGACAAATGATGTCGAAAATCATTTTGTAGGGATCAAGAAAGAAATCAGTTCCGCACTGGTTTTAGCGAAGACAGATTTTGAGAAAGAATTGATGATATATACTAATGCCATAGAGGAAGCAATTTCTGCTATCCTCCTTCAATGTGATGACCAAGATAATGAAAAACCAGTGGCTTACATGAGTCAAATATCGTCTGATAATGAGTTTAAATATTCTTTTATTGAAAAACATGCTTTCTCTCTTGTTAAAGCTGTTGAAATTTTTTTCCACTTCATCTTAGGTAAGCATACGCTAGTAAAAGTCCCTTTACCTGCTGTCAAGTTTTTACTCTCATAGACTTATCTTTCAGGAAATTTTGTGCATTGGCTTGCCAAGATTCAAGAGCATGATCTAACCATCATTACTTCTAAAATTACCAAGGGACATGACATAGCCCTTCACTAAGCTCAACATGATGAAATGAGTGAAGAAATTGATGAACATGATAGCTCGCTATCAACACTGTTTTACATTGACAATCAATCCTTCTTGTATCTGAACATCCTTGGTATAAATATTTGGCTTACCACTTTAAAAATCAAATATGTCCATACAAATTAGACATTCATCAAAGAAGAAGGCTCTGCCTTGAATATGTTAGATACATCATTATATGAGACTTCTTGTTTAGAAGATCTGTTGATGGTATGTTGCTTCGCTGTGTGAACAATGAGGAAGAAAAAGAATTGTTGCAAGAGACTCAAGGTTCTTTGAATTATGTTATTCATGTAGGAGGACTCTTTTTTGCTAAAACCATAGCTTTTAATATTATCAAGAAATGGTACTATTAGCCTTCAATCTTTCACGATTCTTATAATTTTTCGAGATCTTGCGACAAGTGCCAAAAATATGCTAGGAAAGAACATCTTTCCACTATGCCTTTACAACCTATCCTCCCTAAATTTCCTTTCTCAAAATGGGGTTTGGACTTTATTGGTCCTATTATTTCTCTATCTTCAGCAGGACAAGTATTTATCTTGACAAGCAAAGACTATTTTACAGAATGGACTGAAGTTGTCCCACTTAAACATTCGCATGATGAGCAGGTTATTAATTTTCTTGAAATCAATATTTTTTCTAGATTTGGAATTCCTTTGGAAATCATTACATATAATGGTCCCACCTTTATTTCTGCTAAGCTAACCCAATTTTCATCTAAGTTGGTGGTTAAAATTTTCACCTCGTCATATTATTATCCCCAAGGTAATGGGAAGGCCAAGTCTACTAACAAGAATCTGGTTATAATTATCAAGAGGCCCATTGAAGATAAGCCTTATCAATGACACACTCTCCTCACTTACTCCCTTTGGGAAAATTGCACTACCACCAAGGTGAGCACTGATTGCACTTCTTTCCAACTTGTTTATGGTCAAGAAGCCATTCTACCTACCGAGCTGGAACTTTACACTCTAAGGTTAATGCTACAGGTCAAAGAATTAAATTCTTCTGATGTTTCTCAAAGAATGAATGCACTTTTGGCTTTAGAGGAGAAAATGACATTTTCCTTGGATAATAAAAATAGAAGGCATCAGACCGTTAAAAGATATTTCAACAAGAGTGTCAAAGATATCAAATTTAAAGTCAATGACAAGGTACTACTATGGGATTCAGCTCATGCCAATAGAGGAAGGCATTCAAAGTTCCAAAAATTATGGTTGGGTCCTTTTGAGATCGCTTTTGTCCTAGGCACAAATTCTTACATCCTAAAGGACTTACAAGAGCGGTTGTTTTCCTATAGCACTAATGGTTCCCACTTAAAAAATTATGTGGAACCAACTTGAAAAGATTAACGCTATATGGAATGTATTTCCATATTATAGTAGTTTTAATTGCTTCAATTTTACATTTCTGTTTTACATTTCTGTCGTTTCATTCTGTATTTTTTTTAAATTCTGTTTATTTCAATTCTGTTTTTTTATTTCTGTTGTGACATTTCTTGCCTTTTGTTTCTTTTTGACTTCATTTCTTGTCAAAATAAAATGTTGGATCAGTTTTTCTACAACATCACCATTCTGCAAATTATTGTTAATAAATAACAATCAAGTTACACGGATGTCATGATGTTCCCCTTGGAAGCGTCATTGAAATTGTTATCTACTTCAACTATTGTTTTAGAAGATAGTTGGTTTTATCCCTCTTCTGCTTTCCTTTTCTTCCATCCATTTCAAGATTCAAAAGAGCATATCATAATTTTTTTCTCGTTAAAGTCAAGAACACTTTACTATGATTAATTGAATGACTATGCTTACAGGGATAAACCCCCTCATACTTAACACTTTCCATAAGTTATTCCCAAATTCCCAGTCATTTTCCCCTTAAATCCACTCACTTCCCCCTGTTGCATAATTATTTTGATGTATATATTCTTGATTTGATGTTACTGGTCTGTGAAACTAGACATTTTGAGTTCTTAATTTGTTGGAAACATATTTCCCTGTGGAGTCACCAATTTGTTGACAATTAAAATCACAACGATGAATTCCGCCCGCAAAGGATTGCTAAAGCACTATTATTTAATTATGATAATACTAGTAGGTGGGACCTCCTTGTAGACTAGAGGCACAATGATAGACATATCACACATATTTTGTTTTTGTTATGATGTTGCCTACACAGACCTACATTTTTGATGATGCAATATTAGTTTCATTGTTGTTGAATGTTGTTGGTAATCACTTGCGGCACAGAACAATTTCACGGGTATGAGGATCAGATTGTTACAGGTGCTATGTTATAACCTTGTCACTAATTCATATATTGATTACTTATCCACATATATGCAATGGATAATTAAATGGTAGCATGATAAAAACAAAGGAAAAACTATGAAAAGGTTCTAGAGTTCAAACAAAAGAAAAGAAACTATGTATTAATCCTTAAGCTATGATAAAAGACTACATGCAAACTTCGAATGAAAGAGTTAATGGGTACAAGTGTTAGTCCTAGCTATTATATTATTTGTTTTGTTAAAAGACTATGCAAATTTTATTAAATTAGAATGGAGGCACATATAGCAATGTTGATGTGATTATTGTGTGGATTTATGGAAAGGGTTAACGTAGAGATATGAAATATCTCGGGTGGCACACTATGCAATATATATGGTATCAGATCTTACGATGGATATGGAATTGATTATGTGTTGGTTATATGGTTGATTTAATGGTGGATGTTATGTTTATTGGGTTGTCTCATACATGGAATTGAATGGGGCTAGGTGAGGAAGCGATGTGCATTTACTGCACGTCCCTCTAGATCTTCCCTATTGCCCATCACCCTAGCTTTGTTGCATTGTTGCATTGTTTCTCTGTTGGTTGTGAAGCTTCACATTTCCAGGATTGGAAAGGGAAAACTCGACCGATTCACCATTCAAACAATTTTATCATAGGTATGGCTCTAAACCTTCCATCCATGACGAATTCTGTGTTTTATGAACCAAATGGTGGCTCAGTCATGCATGGATTTTGTGTTTTCTTGAGTTTTTCGACTGTGTGTATATATGGTGTTATGGATTTCTACGATGACTGTAAAATGTTGGTAATTGTAAGAAAAAAAAAAGGGTTTTATTGTTATAAGGGTTGCACATTGGTTGTTTTCTCGGTTAGTGTGTTTTTTTATGATGGGTCTCTATGAAATAATGGTGACAATGTTGCCATGAACCTTTGTGTTTTATGGTTGAAGGGTGTTATCACCAATTGTTTTTCAGTGGTTGCCAACTCTTGGTCATTATCGTAGTCTTCATCCAGTTACAGAGTGACTGTAGAATGGTGGTGTGTTTCGTTTATCTAAACTCGAACTAATGTTAGGACCTCGTTCCTGACTATCTTTTTGTTGAAAGCTTGCCAAAAGTCCATTCTTGGTTGCCCAAATATTAATGGATTCCACACACCACTCCTATCATCCCTGCTATAATGATGACTGTATGTGGCCTCACTGTCAATATTTTTCAAAAGTTGTTCAACTTTTCGGGTGTTGGAAAGAAACATATCTCTCTGTGTTTTTCGAGTACCCACCATTGTGTAAATTAACCATCTCTGCAAAATGTGTTAGTGACATCGGTGTGTGTCTGAATTGGTTAGCCTGATTTATTTTATTATACACTTAGGAATTCACTTAGTGTTATGTCAAGGGCTTGTAGTAATAATTGTAAAAGGACTATGTTATTTAAAAAAAAAGAAGGAAGCATGGCTCACTACTTTTCGTTTCAAGATTACATTGTGGTATGTGGTTGATTAATTGATGGCAATGGATATGAGGACTTGGAAGACCACTATATCTCTGTGTTTTAAAAAGGAAAGTAGGTTTCGTTGCCTCTATGCATTTAATTTTTAAAGATCCCAACTTGGACTCTCACTTGTCTATACCTCCTCGAGCACCTTCTAGGGTTTGTCAAGTTTTGGGTTATCAGTTTAATGAATGTGGAATTTTAAAGACATGTGCTCTCTCGTTTATAAATCCATCCTCTTGGTCAAGTCTCTGTCTGGTCTTTCTGCGATGAATTGTTTGAACAATTAAGAAAGAAAATGAGTAGTTGCATACAATCGAGAGTTGTCTTTCTATTTGTTTATCCAACATGATCTTGATTGCATAAAAAGAAACTTGTGTGAGTTTTACTAAGCCCGATCGAGGTTTTGGCAAGGTAAAAAGAGATGTCTCTGTGTCAATCTAATTTTGTTCGCTTCATACATGATATGGTTATATTGGAATCATCGTGCAGACTTTCATTTGTTTTTAAAAGAAGTTTACATAATTGATGCACACAAAAAGCAAGCCTAGGGTTCCATTTTGGTTTAAGTTGGATGTTGTGGACGATTCAAGATTGTATCGATTACATTGTTGAAAGAACTTATGTTATGATTGGTCCCTCACGTATGATTTTAAGCCTATCTATGAATGAAGGCAGTTGTGTATACTAAATCAGGCCCAGTTGTTGATTAGAGGACAACAACTATTGATTGTGTATCATGGTGTATTATTGATTATCAGGGATGAATGTTGAACATAATATACCAAGAATTGATGTGCATGTTTTGATTATTTAAAAAAAATAAAAAATAAAAGAAGGGATCAACATTAGTATATACAATATTGTTGAATGGGAAATGTTTTCATAAGTTATAAATGCACAAACTGTCATAGATAAAATAATTATGGGAAATTTAATTATTGAGACAACAAGCAGTTTTGTATACAAATTGAGGAATAATGAATGTTTGGTCTTGAAAGTGGATGCTTTTTGGATTAAATTTGAACAAAGTCGTGATAGTTGATTTATTTAATTTATTTTATGAACAATATCCATCTAACTCCCTGTCATTTTCACACTTTTTTCTCTCAATACAAATCCCCTCACGATCCCAGTTTCATTTTGCATGCTCTGTTCATTAAAATTAAATTAAAGCTCTATATTAAAATGATTAAGAAATAACACATAGATAAAAGAAAACTGATATGTTTTGGTTATTGTTGCATAGTCAATTGTTTAATGAATTGTTGAGCAGTAATAATGTTATTACTCCCTTTCATTTTCTCACTTTTTCACTCAATACAATCCCCTTAGATATCCCTGGACCCTAATTCACCCCATGCTCATTAACAATTATTAAATGAATTTTATGGATTGGATTGCATGGGTCTGATGTGATTGTTGAGCCAAACTTTGTTTCATAGTAAGAGAATGGCATGTATGGTATGATTAAGAGGCTAGTTTCTAATAATTGTTGCATACCTGATTATCTTCTTCAACAGAAGAAGTCACAGCCGAAATAATAAGGGTAGAGGGAATTGGAACGGAGGGCCTAGAAGGCATAGATTCTCAATACATTTTGATGCAGATCCTCAAGAGTTAAGCCAACTCTTCCATGCTGTATTGTTCAATTGGATTGGATAAGGGGTAGTCCAACCTAGACCAGAGAGGCTTCCTTTTCATCCCCAACATGTCCCTAGTATCCCTATACCTCCTCATATTTCTCTGTAACCTAAAGTTATCGAGAATGAAAGATGGAAGAAGATTGTTCACCCAACAGTCTCCCACCATCGTGGCTGGACAGATTTGTCTTTACATGCTCCTCCTCCACCTGTTAACCCAAATGTCCATATTTCCCCTACACACTCACCTGTACAGTCTTCCCATGCAAGCAAAAGACTCAAAATCGAAGCCCACCATATGCATGATAAAGGAGAAGTTGTTGTTGCCCCTTCCTCTCCTTCAAGTGATTCAACCAAATCTGTTTCATCCTGCATGCACTTGAAAGATGACTGTTCGCATGTCATTAGTGAGATCAAGCCTCAAGGTTATACATAGCCTAAGGCTAATTTAGGGAAGTCAAAAGGGGATAGCAACAACAAAGGAACAATTGCCTCTCAAAGTGGCAAATACAATTTTTTATTATACTTTATTATTGTTTTATTGAGGACAGTGGACTGTTGAAGGTTTTGGACAACATACTATTTTTGGATATTTTGGATATTATATGTTTGGATATGATTTGAAATATCACTGATATTTAATTTTCAAATTATGAAAATAATTATGGGAGCCACAAGGAGGGATGTGTTTGATTTATTGTCTAGTATGATTATTTTTGTTAATAAATTAAAGGGAGTCACAAGGGGTTCCACCTACTAGTTATTATTTATTAAAAAACCCTTATTATTATTACTATTAATTCTTACCCTAAACTAAAAGTTAGTTGAGTTTTAGTTAACTTAACTAAATGAAGTGGTTGAACTAGTTCAACTAATTTGGAATGCATAAAATCCAAATGAGAAGGAAGAGCAAGAGGAGAATAGAAGGAGAAATAATACTAAGGTTTGCTCTTGAGTTTTATTTGATATAGTTCAGTTTTCATTCATTCTTCAAATCATCCAAGGCCTAATTCTCTTTTATTACAACAGGGTCCTATTGTAAAAAACAAGGTTCAAAGTTGAATTACATCATTCAAACACTTGTTTTCAGAGGCGTTGATCTATCTTTGATAATCTGTGTAGACTTGTTTGTTTATGAATTAAATTTCATGACCGACAAAGGATATTGTGCAGAGTCAAGTGGGTAGCAGTTTGTGGCAAGATTATCCAGATTTTAAAGTTCATTTTTTTATTTCTTGTCAGATTCCTTTTGTATGGTTTTCATCGGGGATATCTAAATTTGACTTTGGTCCATGCCCCCCACATGGATTTTGTGAAGAGAACGATTATTTTGATTTCTTGGAATGAAATAAAGAGATTTCTATTTTGTCTCATCTGTGTTTCTATGTGACTTAGTATTTTGGCTTTTGATCTCCACACTTTCTTTTGCAATCTGATATATTCAGAAAATTGTATAAAAATGTTATATTTTTGCAACAATATTTTATTCAAAAAATCATCCCAACCCCTTGTAATTAATACTTGTGGATTGGGAAAGAATTTTTGAGGCTATAAACATAGGGTAACATTCCCGACTATCTTTCCTTAGCCAAGCAAGATCCAAAAATGCTTGAGTAAGATAATTTCATATCTTTTCCTCAACACGCTAAGTGTATTTATGATCAACAAAGGGGAGGACCGAACTTCCAAAAGGCTTGGGAAGACAATGTTAAAAGCAAGATGGAATAGAGGAACAAGGGGGATAATCCACCATTTCTCAAAAATGTTGCGCAAGGACATATAACTCTCAAGGATCCCAAAATGATGGAGACAGTGGGGAAAAATCCATGGCAACAATCTATTCAATGTTGGAGTTGTGGTGGAGATCATATACACAATGTTTTCCCTCAAAGAGGTGATAAATCAAGGATTTCACACAATGTTCAATAAGTTGCTACAGTTGAAGACATGGGTAGAAATGTGCCTAAGATTTACCCAATATTGGATAAGAAGAAAACCAAGTTTCATTTTCACATGTTTGATGTAGAAGGTAAGATTAATGACCAACCCATTTCTATTTTAATTGATTCATGAGCTATTCATAGTTATCTAGATCCTAAGATGGTGGAAAGATTCCAATTGATGAGAAGCAATCTTGGAAAACCTTGGTTGGTGCAGTAAGCTACATGAGAGAAAAGGAAAATTAATGAGATGTTGAAGGAATTTCCAATGGAAATGAATGGACTGCACACTAAAGTTGTTAAGCCCTAATATTGGCTCATTACCACTTAATTGGGGCATATTAGATTAGTAATGTTATTTTATTTATGTCAGATTTAGGCCATTAGTTGTAATTTAGATTAGTAATGTTATTTTATTTATGTCGGCTTTAGGCCA
>ML800438.1:54066-64508 GCA_009831015.1 Picea engelmannii | reverse complement strand
GGGGCATATTAGATTAGTAATGTTATTTTATTTATGTCGGCTTTAGGCCATTAGTTGTAATTTAGATTAGTAATGTTATTTTATTTATGTCGGCTTTAGGCGATTAAACCTCCTAGTCTCCTATATATACCAAGGAGACATTTTCATTTTGAATCATATTGTACTTGAACATTTAAGTGGGGTAAAAGGAGGTTGCCCCCTCGAAGAGGCTTATTATCTGAAATTATCTCTTTTTCAAGGCGTTAAGTACTTTTTCTGAGGTTTTTATATGCTATATTGATGTTTGGTTCTTAACAAAAGTTGATTTCAATATCATACCTTTGGTATCGTATGATTTCCTTATTGTTATGGATTCATTGGATGAGCACCAAGTTGTCGTAGAATGTTACAATAAGGCATTTACTTGAATGTATGAGGAAGGGAACTTAAGAACAATTCAAGTAATTCCAAGAGCTATAACTATCAGAGAAGTGTTAGCCTTGCAATTGAAGAAAAGTTATAGGAAATGATGTCAAGTATTTGCAACACACATGGAAGAGACACCTAAGGATAAAGTGCCAAATGTTGAAGACTGAATACTACTGAAGGAGTTTGACGATTCATTTAAAGCGATATCAGGGTTTCCACTGAAAAGAGATATCAATTTCTCTATAAATATGATGTCTGGAGTATCTCCTATATCTAGGACTCCTTATAGGATGAGTATGACAGAGATGGAGTTGTAGATGGAACTCGAGGAGCTTATGAAGAAGGGTTATATACACCCAAGTGTGTCACCTTAGGGTGCCCCAATATTGTCCTTGAAGAAGAAGGATGGTACATTGAGACTTTGTATCGACTTCAGAAAGTTGAACAAGGTAACAATAAAGAACAAGTATCCTTTTCCAAGGATATATGACCTCTTTTATCAATTGAGAGGCACACACATATTTTCAAAGATTGATCTCATATCTGTATATCACCAAGTGAGAAATAAGGAAGACAACATCAACAAGACTTGCTTCAGAATGAGGTACAAACATTATGAGTTCACAATAGTGCCATTTGGGTTGTCAAATGCACCAGTTGTCATCATGTGTTTGATGAATGGAGTTTTCATAAGTTACTTAGATAATTTTATCATTATATTTCTGGATGAAATACTTATTTAATGAAAGTCTAAAGAGGAGCATGAGCAACACTTGAAGATGTTGCTGCAAGTTTTGAGAGAACATCAACTATATGCAAAGTTGAGAAAGTGCTCATTTTACCAGTGACATATTCATTATTTCGGTCACATCATTTCCAAGGAAGGAATAGTTGTGGATCCGAAAAAGATAAAAGCCATTGAGAAATGGCTGACACCAAGAAATTTTTCAGAGGTGAGGTCCTTTATGGGACTTGTTGGTTATTACAGATATTTTATTGAAGGCCTATCAAAGATTATGCATCCAGTTGTATCCTTGCAAAATAAAGGTGCACGATTTGAATGGACTTCGGATTGTGTAAGGAGTTTTCAACACTTGAAGAGTTTGCTTATAAGTGCGCCAATTTTGAGAATTGTTGATTCAGATGAAGACTTCGTTGTGTGCACGGATGCATGCAAGGAAGGGCTCAGTGGAGTCCTTATTCAGAATGGGCATGTGATATGGTACAAATCAAGAAAGTTAAAAGAGAATGAAAGACTATATGCTACTCATGACTTAGAAATGAAAACCATAGTGCATTCCTTGAAGATATGGCAACACTATCTCATGGGTAAAATATTTGAGTTGAGAACAGAACATAGTGGTCTGAAATATCTATTTGGACAACCAAGTTTAAATGTCATAAAATGTAGGTGGTCTGAATTCCTCAGTGAGTATGACTTTGAAATAAACCATATCGGAGGAAGAGAGAACAAGGTGACTTATGCACTCAACAGGAGGGTGCATGAGATGCATGCTACAACCATTAGCATGTATAAATTTGATTTTTGTGACATAATTATAGAAGTTTCCAAATCAGATTGGCGCTATGAGGACATAAAGGTGACTTTACAACAAGGTATGTTGCAGAAAAAAATTGAAGGTTATGAGTTAAAAGAGTATGGAATCCTCATGTATAGATGCATAGTCTATGTGCCAAATGATCGGGAATTGAAAATCCTGATATTGTCAGAGATGCATAAGGTTCCTTATGTGGGACATCCAAGTTACCAGAAGACAATTTTCGCAGACAAAAAACAATACTATTGGCTAGGTATGAAAAAGGAAGTTGTTTATTTGATTTCTAGATGCCTTGAATGACAAAAACTCAAGGTTGAGAACAAAGATCCAGTTGGTTTGCTAGAACCTTTTCCCATTTCTGAGTGGAAGTGGGAATTTGTGACCATAAATTTCATAACTAAGCTACCTAGGACTTCTAAGAAACATGATTATATTATGGTGGTGGTGGACAAGCTTACTAAATCTGCTCATTTTATTCCAATGAAGTCAACACACAAGGCAATCGATATTGATGTTATATATATGCGAGAAATTTCTAAGTTGCATGGTGTACCTAAGACAATTATGTCTGACAGAGATTCCAAGTTCACCTCAAACTTTTGGAAAGAGATATTTAAAGGATTTGGGACAAATCTGAATTTCAACACAACATATAATCCTGAGGTAGATGGACAAACAGAGAAGGTAAATAGGGTGATTTAAGATATGATCAAGATGTATGTTATGGATAAGCCATCAAAATGGGAAGACTACCTTCACTTGGTAGAGTTTTCTTACAACAATGGGTATCAAGCATCTTTAAAGATGAGCCCATTTGAGGTACTTTATGGTGGAAAGTGCAACATGCCAGTGAGTTGGGACAACCCAACATACCACGTAGTGGTTGGGCCAAATCTTCTCAGGGAAATGGAGGAGCAGATGGTAAAGATAAGGCAAAATTTAAAGGCTTCCCAAGATAGGAAGAACATTTGTGTAGATAAAGGCATAACCCACATAGAGTTTAAAGTGGGTGACCATGTGTTCTTAAAAGTGAAAGACAAACGCAATTCCCTAAATTTGGGGAATTTTTCTAAGTTGACAGCGTGCTACTATGGGCCATTTGAAATCCTATAGAGGATTGGTCCTGTCACATATATGCTTGCATTTACCGCATCCTTGTGTATTCATAATTTTTTCCATGTGTCATTGATTAAAAGTACGTACCTGATGCTAATCATATTATTGATTGGAATGTGATTCAGGTGGAGCCAGAAGACGATTTCTGAGTGCGACTGGTTTGTATATTGGATTAGAAAATCAAACAACTCTAGAATCAATTCATGGAGCTGGTAAAGGTCCATTGGACCTGGTACGGTCCCAAAGATGCAACTTGGGAGTCCGAGGATGTATGTGGGTAGAGTATCTATATATTTTTGAATATTTTTGAAATTTTGTATGTACATGTGTATATGATGCACTGAGGAGAGTGCATAAATAAGGGGGAGGGGTATGTAATGTCACTAATATGAACCCTTTGTGATTGTACATATAGACTAGTGAGATGTTGGTACCAATTGTAAGTGTAAATGTACATATAAGCTGGTTTTTCATTGGCACTAAGTTTTGGTGTTGCACGCACCTAAGTAGTGCACATAGAATTATTATCAAAGACAGGGTGCACACATTTCATATTGTTGCATGCACCTGAGTAAGTGCACGTGGTTGCACATTAAAGAAAGGGCGCACAAATTTCACATTGTTGTGTGAACTTGGGTAAGTTTGAGGGAATAACCTAGGAGTGTGCATTGAGCCAAGATATATTTATGTATATATATGGTTGTAAATGTATTGAGGCTAGAGAGCATGTGTGATTATGAGGCTGGTGAGCCAAGAGACAAATAGGCCAATGTGCCTATCCATGTAAAGAGTAATCATACTGAAGTATTGATATAATATTACATCGATGCGCATAGACAGGTCAGACAAAAAGAGATGGGGGGATAACTCCACTGTAAAAGGGAAAGGGGAGGGGGACTTAAGTCCTAGGGAATATTTTATTAATATTTCTGAAATAAGTGTTACTTATGGATATTTATTTTATCCTAAGTTTATGGGGTTGGGAACGAGTCACCAAGTGGCCAAAGCTAGTTTTGAAAGTGCCAAGTGCCAATTTTAAGGCATGCAATATATATTTCTATCCTTAGTGCATTTCAGGGGAGAACTCATTTTCGGGGAATTCATTATTCACTCTTTTGTGCAGAAGGGGTCGAACCATATGGGAGAGGATGAATATTACCTTATCTGTAGAGAAGCTCTTGTAAGGGGTTTCTGTATTGTAATCAATTTTTTTTTGTAGAAGAGGTGGGTTGTCAGGCCGTGAATAGTCTCTCTAGATGAAAGATTTTTTGTCGAAGAGGTGGGTTGTCAGGCCTGTGAGAAAAATCTCTAGGTGAGTGTTTTTTCGGGAATTGTTCCCTAGTGAGTTGGGTATTAGTTGTAGGGATCATAGAATTATTGTCCTTCCTATTGTTGGGAACCTTGGAATGAAGTGGGGAAGATGAGTGACTATTGAGAAGAGAAGGATAACACTTCCTTGGGTGTGACAGGTTCATGAGGAATGAGAGACTGTAGACTAGTTGTAGTACTGGCACCGTGGATTTAGAAATTATGTTGAGTATCAGACCTTAGCCTATAATTAGGAAACATTTTTCCCTAGTGGAGTTAAGATCTAGCTTAGGGGTGACTTTTTCTTGAAAGCATATGAGCTACAAAGTCTATGGCCGAGAGGAACGTCTGAGTTCTGCGCGCAGTTGGTGAATTTTCATAAAAGATAAGTGTCTTTATGTGCTTGTCTCATTTACTATGTTCTTAATTATATGTCTTTAACATGGGTTTGCTTCTTATATGTCATATAATCAATTGTTGTTATTATGTATATTGTTTCTTGCACATGTATGTGTGGTGCTGATATTTAATATCTGTAGTTGTGCATGAGTATGACATATATTGATAGTTTTCCTGAAATTTCATCTTATAATTTTGGTTAGAGGTATCTGGAGAAATGTTTGAATGGTCGTGCATGCAGAGGATACTCTATGTGCATGAGAGGCTGGGTTCACTTGTGCACACAGAGAAGCAATCCGTGCACACAAGTAGAAAAAAATTGGTGTGTGACGCCATAATGGTTTCATGCACAATAATGTTGTGTGTTCAGTAAGATTATGCGTAGTTTTTGTGTATTAATTCCGTTGTTATAATTTTTGTGGTGCGAATCAACTTGGGTTTGAGTGTGTTACTTCAAGTGAAACTACACAACTTTTGTTTAGAGTAGAATCTGCATAATGTATTTTGGAATAACATTGTTCAGTAGTAAGATGGATGATGTTAGAGTTTGGTAATAGGGATGTTACTGATGGGTTTTAGGGTAAGAGAAGTTGATATTATGCAATGTGGCCTAGCATGGGTGGATCGGGACACTACATCATCTGACTCATCGTTGCATCTGCAATTTGACTTTGAATTTTTCTTATTCTTTCTTGTCTTCTTGGATGCTTTGAAAGTTTCTTCCTTCTTGGATGGATTATCTTGTTCTTTTCTCATTTCATAAGTTTTAATTATCCCATGTAGCTTGTCCATGCTCAACGTAGCAATATCTTCTCTTTCTTCTAGGGATGAAATATTAGGATCAAATATCATTGGAAGAGACCTTATTACCTTTTGAACAATCATTGGTTCTTTGATTTCTTCTCCTAAGATTTTAATAACGTTCAAAATTTCATCAACTCGCAGAAAATAAGATGGAATATCTTCATCTTCCTTCATTTTCAGTTGTTCAAATTGACCTCTGTAAGTTTGAAGCTTAGCCCCTTTGACTTTGGCATCTCCTTCGTAAACATTTTGAAGTTTGTTCCAAAGATCCTTTGTAGGTTCACAATGCATAACCTTGACATATATTAAACTATCTAGGCCACTCAGAATAGAATTTTTATCCTTTGAATTGTTTTCACTGATCTTCTTTCCATATCTATCTATTGGGGGAGTGGTAAGTGTCGTGTATCCGTCTGCTACTTCTTTCCAAACATTAAATCTATGTTCTTGTAAAAAAAAATTCATCCTCATGCTCTAGAAGTCATAGTTATGACCATAAAACAATGGTGTTCCATTCTTAGTGCACTCCATGATCTACCTTCTGATGATTAGACTGTTTCTGAAGGACCTTCTTCGATTCCAATTGTTGGAATATTCACTAATACTCAGGGGGGTGAATCAATATTAGGAACTTTTACAAATTTTGATCACAATATGAAATCATTTAATATATCAATGATTTGTTACTTATGATTGCATTCAAGATACCATAAACATATAATCACAAATACACAATACACAATAATTTTACGTGGAAACCCAAATGTGAGAAAACCACATAATTCTTTCTTATATATATATATCAGATTATCACATTTATACGAAGCACCAACTTCCAAAATTTTCTAGCACCAACTGGAAGGAGGCACCAACCCCTTTTTTATAGGATCCAACCTGAAGGAATCTACAACTCCCTAGATTCTCCATCTCCAACTAGAAGGAGGCTCCAACCCCCTAATTTATAGGTTTGAACCTAAACGAAGCTACAACTCCCTTTCCTTTTCCCTTCCTTCCTCCATTGAATATAAATAAGAGATTCAACTTGTCACTGTTGATGTCACTGACACTAATATATCATCGTCATCAAAACTGATACAACCACATATAACTCATACCAAGATCACCAAGAATATCCTCCCAATCATGTGCTCAAAATCACCATGATATGCATCAAACCATGTTCCAAGACATCCAAGATGTTCCTCAAATAATATACCATGCCTCAAAGAATATAACCAAAATGTGACTCAAACATGTGCCAAACTATCTAAGATTTACCTCAACCATGTGCCAATACCTCCAAGATATGCGTCAAGCATATGCCATAACCCTCAAAATAAAAGCCTCAAAATATATAGAATAACAAACCTTTCATCATGTGAACAACTTGGGTTGTTGCATTAGATATTAGATATTCAAACCTTCATCAACTTCAACATCAAGAAGAATACCTCCCTCAAAACATTCCTTAGCGTCACAGGACTGGAGCGAGCAATAGGTGGGGCCTCACATGACAATACCAGGAAAACTAGCGGGGGCCTCACGAGACACCCTATACTTGACCCGTGGGGGTCTACTTAAATGGGGTTTACTGAGCACTTCTTCCTTCACACAACTCTGCTACTTCGCTTTCACTAAGAAATCACATCCTTTGTTGGTGATTTAATGAGAGGTTCTTGATGTGTATTTATGTCCTTCTAAGTAACCTCTTTACTTGATCTTTGAGTTGATCTGTAAGTTCTTGTTTGCAACAAATTTTCTCCTTTAATTAATTTTGGGGCCAACTTGTAACTTCTTGTCCTTAGATTTGGGGCTTCTTCACTTGCTTTCAGGGATTCATCTTTAAGAGGGTGTAACTTCTCAACTGTAAGGAACCACATGGCATACCACCTACCATTGAAAATGAAATGACGATGAATATCCATCTATAAAAGTTTTGCATGTATTTTTAATTCCCTTCGTACTCTTTTTCTCCAATCAACTTTGGGCTTCATGACCACATCTTCGGGGCTTATTAACTACTTAACCGCTTAAACATACTTCCATGTATTTTTGTAGATTTGTTCAAAGAATCTTCCCATGAGGGCCATGCTTAAAGCTACACCATAAGGGGACCACTTTGGAGACTTCTTCAAATACAACCATCACTTATGGACTTATTGTAGGGTTGACATCAATGACAACCAATTTTCCAACAATATAAACAAAGAACACTCAAACAAATATATTGTAGAGAGAAAAATAATATTGTGAAAAAACAACTTTTATTAATGAATAAAATAATAGAATACAATAGAACACAAATCATTTAGAATGGTTGTAGTTTATCTCTAGAGAGAGAGAGAGAGAGAGAGAGAGAGAGAGAGAGAGATATGTCAGCTACGTTTATTCACAAAAATCCATCACACGGGGATAAAATAATGAAATTTTAATATAAATCAAGAACCGTAAAGGTCTGAAACCCTAACCATAGGACGCAAATTGGAAAAAGGTTTGCGGGCCCCAAGTGTTATAACCCTAAAATGCACTATATAGGTTTACCTGGCATCAGGCCAACTCATGCCTCTTCCTAGCCAAAGCCATGCTGAGCAAATCCTCAAAAAACCACTTAAAACAAGCAACCCACGCCCTAACTTCTCACTGGGCGCGGGCATCCGCTTGCTGTCCTTATATTGAACGTGGGTATCCGCGGGCTAACCCAAAACAGCCCGCGGGTACCTAACAAAGCAAACAATCAGGAAAGTTTCCGTCGGGACATGAGGCTTTTTGTCAGTTAACTGGAACTCCGAGCCATGCATGGCCGAGGGTTCGCCAAAAACCCTAGCTCCTTCTAACCTATAAAAGGAGGGGTAGGGGTACTAATCAAGAGGAGGAAAAAATCATAGCAAAGAAACTCTGCCAAATTGCCAAGCCAGTTCTGTCCCCAACCCTTTAGCCTTGCCTTAAAGCTTTACGAGAAATTCATGCAGCAGCAGTTGGAGGACAGAAGGAAGAGGAAGAGCCCAGGATCAGGATCGAGGAACGGTGGCCGATCTCAGAAATCATTGTAAGTTGGTTCATATTGAGATTAATGAAAAAGATACGTTTCCCATCCCGAATACATGAGTCTCATCTATGTTATTTGATTTATGTTTTATCTCTAACCCCCTAGTAGATCAGTAGCATGCATGCATAGTATTGTCTTAACTGCAGGAAGCTTTGTGGAAGGAGCAACAGCAGCAAGGAGATAACAACTCAACGGAGGATCTACTTCAACCGTCGGAAAAAGGTTGGTTTATTCTTCCCGTGTTTGCCTGAGAAAAGGGGTTGAGATTTTGGGTAGGAGGTTAAAAGTTAAATCTTAAGGGTCATGATCTGCGTATAAGTTTAGAGCCCTAGCTTATTAGTCCGTAGGGTAGAATACCCCACAACAGAATTGGTGACTCCACTGGGGATATTTTACTCTTAGGGTCTCTTGGTTTGGTAAAAGATCTTTTGGTAGTTCAAAGGATTAGGTTTCAGTTTCTTTGTTGTTTTTTTTTGTTTTCTGTTAGTCGAAAGCTAACAGAGAGCCTGGTTATCAATACCAGTTCTCTTTGACTGACACTCGACATTTTCTTTTCGGAACACACAGAGGTACCCGCGGCCTGCATAAGCCCTACCTGCGGGTGACCCGCGCCCTAACCTTCTACAGAACGCGGATATCCGCGTCCTGTAGTGGTTTCAGTAGCGTGTAGTGACCAGGAGGTTTAAGAGGCAGTCCCCTCTTCCCCTGTCAGAAGTTTATCTTCTCAGGGGGATTTATGGTTCCTGTCTGGGTCTGAATTGGTTTATAGTCTTGTGTTTCAGTCTTTCTTGTTGTGTGTTTCTTCACATTGTTTTTTCTGTTTTGCAAATTTATTTTTTCTGTTAAAGTGATAGCATCTCAGCCTGTCAGAGACTCTGGTTGGCAGTACCAGAAGCCTTTTTCAGGACTAGACTGTCTGTGTATAATTTTTTTTCTCAGTATTTGGACATACCCGCGGCCTGCTTAGGCTTAGCCCGCGGATACCCGCGCGCTGTAGTGGAACAGAACGCGGGTACACGCGTGCTGTCTTGGTGACAGTCGCGGGCCGGTTAGGTATCTTTTCAGCCTGGGTGGGGCAGTCATCCCCTCCTGTGGTGGGAAGAGCTCCTCTCAGAGGTTTAGAGTCTGAGGCTGCATAGTCAGCAGGTTAGGGAATTTCTTCCTTAGCTTGTGCTTGCGATTTGATGGTTTGATAGAAAAGACAAAAGAGCAAAAATATTTGTTTTATGGTTTTTAGGCAAGTGTTGGAATTAGTGTGTTCTTGATTGCTTTTTGCTTTTTTGTGCTCTGATTCTGTTTGCAATCTGCGCTTTAAGCCAGAGTTTTCTTTCCATTCTCTTGGTTTTGATCTTGTCATCATTTTTCCTTGTTGTGTGATTTTACAACGAAATAAAAAACAATTTCTTGTTTCATTTTCTTCTTGGATTGAGGATTGAGTTGTTGCGTCAGTAGCTARGAAAGAAGTCTTTTGCATAAGTTTTTGCAGTGCTTGTTTAGTATAAGTAGCTCTCAGGTCTGAGTGAAAGTTCTCTCCATTTACTGCATAAAATCTTAGTAAGTCTAGAAAAAGAAAAGAAGTCTTTTCATTGAAAAGTTGCTGGTTTTGCATTTTAGAAAAAGTTTGTTTTCAACATTTTTGTGCATTTTGCTTTGAGTCTGTTGTACACATCACCAGTTTCACTTCCGCACCTTGAGATTTAATAATCCCACTAAAAGCAACGCTTAATAAAATCAAGTAGACTTTTCTGTTTATAGGGTGGACACATTAGCTCAGGATAGGGCCTTGGAATAGGTTGGAGAGT
>ML800438.1:19568-53966 GCA_009831015.1 Picea engelmannii | reverse complement strand
GGTTTATTCTTCCCGTGTTTGCCTGAGAAAAGGGGTTGAGATTTTGGGTAGGAGGTTAAAAGTTAAATCTTAAGGGTCATGATCTGCGTATAAGTTTAGAGCCCTAGCTTATTAGTCCGTAGGGTAGAATACCCCACAACACCAAGGTGGTTAGTACTTGATATGTCAACTTCCTTAGGGTGCAACTTTTGCATACAATCTCTATTTGGGCTATTTAGTAGCTCATTGGAAAGCTCTTAATAAAGATCTATAATTTGTGACATGGAACAAGTGTGTGCCAAAGACAAACCTAGGCCCTTGAATTTCCCAAAGACATCATTTAGGGCCTCAAAACGACCTTAGAAGTTTAGGACCCAAAACGTCATAACAAAACTACTAAGATGGAGAACCATGATAAGTTAGTGGAGAGGTGGGTGGCGAATGATATCCACCTGGATCATATCTCCATAGTGGGGATATGTGGAGATTCAAGCTTGAGTATGGGCTCATTCTTAGGTGCAAGTGGAGGACCATCCAAAACACCCTTGCCTTTACCCTAAATAATTTGAATGGGGGACATGAAGAAAGATATGATGAAATAACCAATTGTAAATATGTGTAAGAACATATGTGAAATTTATATCAATTGAAACTTATGGAATTCAACCATATACTAACCAGACCTCCTCCTTCTGTCATGTGTGGATGAGAAATAGATTATTCATTGGAGTACTAAATCTCATCTAGTAATTTAGATATGATCTGAAAATAGAAGGCTGACTTGTTATTCTATGCAAGCACCCGCTACTTCATTAAAATAAACTTTACAGGACCTTGCTTCATGTGTTAAAATATGCCAGATAAATTATGTGCTAAGTTTTATGCTTCTTCTTGTAAATGTTTATCTGTGAGAAATTGTTCTTTTAAATGGTTAAATATGTGCTTTAAATGAAAACACAGCAACATAACTTGCAGCAAATAAACCATCAAACGCACAACAAGAACAACATGATAAAGGAGTTTACCCCCCTCCGGGCTACATCTCCTTGAGCCTCCATAATGGACTTGGCTCTATGGGATTAATTAGTCAAAAGTTATTTTACAAGCTGTTTCTCAAATCCAATGGAAAATCAGACTATACCATTGAGATCAGAACACATAAAAACCCCCAAAATGACTAATACAACTTTGAAAACGGATCATGGCTCATCTGGGCATGACCTCTTCTACATGTGGCCATAAGCTTCCCTGAGATTATCTATGGAAAAAACACCTGTAAAAGTCCTCAACAGCCTCTGAAACCTGTCCCAATGTGTTCAGAGCATATCAATTAGCCAAAAATGATTATTCAATCACAAAAAACAAACATAGGCTCACCAAACCATGTCCTCCATCAAAGAGGGCTTCAAGCTCCCTGGAGCTTGCTGAAACTTCAATGGTGAAAAACTTGCAGAAGAAGTCTTCAAATGACCTTGAAAACAACACCAATGGATCCAGCACGTCCAAAAACCCCTAGCTGGGCTTTTACGACACCTCAAACGACTAAAAGATGAAGAAGTTAGCCTCCTCCATTTTCCTCCTTCAAGCTTTGCTGGAACTAGCTCTACAAAACGCACCTCTGTGTGCATGAACCCAAAACATGCTCCCAATGCGCGTTAAAACTTGGCACCGGGCGCAACCGCACCAACGGTGCAAACCGTAGAACGGTTAGGGCGCCTCCACCGCCTCGGCACCAGGGCACATGCGGTCCTCCATATGATTGTGCGCATTATAAAAAGGGCTTAGTTGCCAAAGTTGAATGGTCAATTGACAAGTGTGTAACCAACATAACCGTTGGAACTAAAACATAGACCGCGCGCCCATTTCAAAACAATGGTCACATAATCATTTAAACACCACAAAACCCGCATTTAATATACACATGGTCACATATAACAAACCACGGGCTATATTTTTTCAAACCCCGCGCCGTATACACCAAACCGCGCGCACATTATATATATAATAGTCATATATAAATGGTGTTTAACCGGGGTTTAAACTATATAAAATCCACCCACGCTCCATTCCGTGTAGTATATGGTCATGTGATAATGCGCATAGAACCGGGGTCGGGGCTAAGCCCTGGCCGGACCCCCCACCGTTTATAACCATAATCAAATTCATATATATTTTTTTCCATATGCCATATAAGAAACAACGCGTGGTCCAACGGTCGGGCGGACTATGTTAAAGCTTTGGACGGCGGGTAGAGGTCTGGGGGTCGAACCCCACAGACCAACAAAAATTTTAATAAACCAAACAATAACCCAATAGCCAATAAACGGGGTGCCACGTGGCAGCCCATGATTGGGCCACATGGCACCCTAACATTCACCCAAAATGATGCCACGTGTCGCCATATAACTCACTCAGAGTCAGCCAACCAGAATCTACCACGTCATCGTACGATCGCGACATCAAATGCTGACGTCATCTGTGCCACATGTCACCCTTCCAGTGGTGACACATGTCACCTTCGGATTGGCCCAACTGGGCACCAAAAAGTCCAAAAATGCATGCCACGTGTCACTCCTTGGAGCTGCCACGTGTCCTGTATGGACCTGCCACGTGTCCTGTACGGACTGTACGGACAGGTACAGTTAGCATCAAATTTTTCCCTGTTTGGCTCGGCGAACAGATCGCGATATCTTCTCCATACGGACTTCGTTTGAGAAAGTAAATATATCGCCGGAATCAGGAAGACGAGACGGACGCAATGGCACTATTTTCGTCGCATTCCGAGTACTTTGAAAATTGAGCAAAATTTGATCCCCTGATCCAGATTTTGATCAAGACATCTTCAAGTGATTAAAAAAATGAATATTACTTAATGCATTGATTGTACATGTATTAAAATATGACTAATTGATGGCTAATAAAGATAATTTAAGAATAATAATTGTACAAAAATATACCTCAACTCTACAAGTTGGTTTTCATCTCTTGTGTATTAATTGAAAATATGAATCCTAGGCTTTGATATCATACTACAATAAGTCTTTGTTGGGTAATAACCCAAGTATACTATCATCCATAAAACAAAAATTAGGCTTTGCAAAACTAGGTGGTGGCCTGGATCTCTCCCCAGCTAAATAAACTCAAATACTTCCCAATGTGGTGCACATAGTGTCCACCATCACATCCCTCACATCAAATCTAAGAAGAAATGGGTTGACTAAGTCATAGGAAAAAAAAATGCTATGGCTTGTAGATGGTACAAATATAATAGGAGGTGGCATGATAGTGGGTTCTCTACAAGCCCCATGATGGTCATAATTGTATCCCCTACCAGGACCATACAAATGTGATGGTGTTTTGGTAGTTAGGGTGCATGAAACACAAGATCAACATAGATATGTGTGGAAAAATATAATGCAACCTCATCATGGCATGGGAACATGCCCCATGATCCAATACATGTATCATAAAATGAGGCACTACACTCTCTAGCTTAAACTCTTGTAGTTTAAATGGTTTACCCTCACATGGTTAGGAGAGATCTCAAACAATTCCCCCCATGTCATACCCTCTTATATTTCACTGCCTCCTAGTTATATGTCCCTAACAACTTAGTCCTCATCTACATTATGAAACTTTTCCAAAGGGAACTCTATTGGACCACCCTCTGATAGAGAACCATCTACTAATCAACACTCTCTAGCATCATCAAGATAGATCATCATGTGGTTATATCATGAGGAATGTCTAAGATCTCTTTGTGCAACCAATTGCATTTCCCATGTATCTCCTCGAGGGTTATCTGTGTCACTGCATTCTCCCATTGAGGGAGAGATGCATGATTATCCTATCCACTAGAGATATATATGCAAGTTAGAAAAAAACATATATACATTAAAGTTTGTGTTTTCTTGTGAATTCAAACTTTCAACATTAAATATTTCCATAACCGAATAAAAAATAAATCCACATTTAATGTCTGGGTCATGGAACTCATTTCTATCCTCTAATGATGCTTATGTACTTTGAGATGGGAGAGGTGAAATTCGTGTGTAACTACTGCTACCATGACTACCACTGGTCAATGTCACCTCATGGATATATGGTGGGGTCCTTATGCAAGTAAAAACAAATATGAATCATGATAATAATAATATACTTATATCTTTAACTCAATAAAATAAAATATTTGTAATGCATACATGTCCTCTTGTGGGTCGGGAAATGCACAACTCCAAGCTGTTTGGGAGTAGGAGATTGAGAATCTCTATAGATTCATCTCTTGCAAAGAGAAGACCCTTTCTCTAGAGAAATATCTACATTAAATAACCAAGATGAGTTAGATATAGCTAAAAGATTTAGTGGAAGAAGTAAATTGTCATATCATAAATCAAAACTAACATGCGTGTTACCAAAGAAGGGCTTTAAATGTTAAGTGGTATAGTGGTTAAGGTCCATAAGGTTTAAGAATTAGGTAATTGTTGACCAAAATGTGTGTTAGGTCTTTCACAAATCTTCCTTTGTATATTTCCACACTCATAATTTTTTTTCGTTTTGTTACGGGTTCATGAGACATTTTCATCCTTGTACAAAAATTTGCCTCCTCCAAAATGAACCGTGTATTCCACTGTATCCATTATGAACTCATACTTTGATTATTTTAACTCTCTCGCGGGTTACATATCATTTTTCAAAGTCTAAAACTCCACGGTCTTCAAAGTGCACCCTCTTGTTCCGTCGCCCTCATTTTATACCAACACTTAGAATTTTTCTTGAAGATCTTCACCGTGGGTCAAAAGGAATTATCCATTCCATTCACTATCCCCATGACCTTTAGGGTCGATTGATCCTCTATACTTAGTGTATTTTCAATACTTTTCTACCTCCACGACATTTCAATACTTATCCAAAATCTTGAAACTCTATTGCAAGACCGCGAGTTCACATTGATTTTTATTGTTCTTGTCATTTACCCTCGACACTGATTGAATTCTCAAACTTAGTCATTTTTACAATCTTTCACCATGGGTCTGTGGGTTCATGATCACTCTATCTTCTCTTGCACTTACCCCCGATCCTCCATCGCCCCGCGGTAAATTCATGTTTCATCTTTTCACATTCTCCAATGAATATTTAATGTGAATCTCTTGGAGATAACAAATGGTTAAGTCTAAAAAGGTCGTAATTAATGACGTTGTTCTAGAGACTACCATCCATTAATTCCAAGATCATTTTGCATTAAAAGTTCTTTGAACCAAATGCTTCAAAGTATTGTATAATAAATGTGATTACTTTGATAACAATGTTTAAAAAAAGGAATCGCACAATAGTTCACCAACTTCACTTAACATGACAACCAAAAGGAGAGAGCAGTTATATAGAGATACACTCAATACTTTTGGACGAGAGGACCAAAAATTCCAATGGTGAAGAGCCTACAAGTATTATTCAACATTAACGCTTCTTGAGAGAAGTTCTAATCATATTTGGATGTCTGGGATTGCTTCAACATGTTGTGTTCTTGAAGTATTTGACTGCAAAGAACATGTTTCTTGGTGTATAAAGAAGACTGATAAAAAACAATGAATAATTCAGCTTCAGGGCGAATACCCAATTTCTTTAATTACTTCTATTTTTAGAAGAATGCTTAGACTTCTAAAGCCAACAATTACATTTGAAGGGGAAAAAGATAAATAGTTATTCAAGATGAAAAGTGGTGGACTCAAGCTCTTGCAAGGATATCTTGAATATTGGGCCATGATGCTAGAAGACCTAACAACTATCCAGGTTGATTTTCTAAGCTATCCTTAACGAGAAATGTCATGTCTTTTCACTAGGGTTTCTAGATAATAATCAAATGCTACAATTCCTCGTCTGGATCTTTACATCTTATATTTATCCATTCATGAACAAGTAGTTTTTGACTGGGCGAAGATCATTCCTGGTGAACTATATTTTCAACTATCAAATTTCAGAAAGAACAATAAATTCTATATGTCCTCATATTTATTTTTTTCTATCACATATTGCCATGTTTTTAAATGGATGCATTTACCAAAACATGTCAATTGCACAATTGATCTAGTTCACACATGGTACCCTTCCTTATGGAAACAAAAGGCTATGCAGCATTTTTACGAAGTGCATAATTCATTTGTTTCTCTTTTAAGAAGTTGGTTTTTGGGTCAAGTACCTCAAGAATATCTTTATAAGTGACAACATTTCTAGACAAAAGAGGAAATTTTGAGGCAATGGAATAGTTTAGTGTCATTCGGGTTTATTTCTCTAAAAAAAAACCATCGTAGCTTCCATACTATGTGTTAGATAAAATGTTTGTAGCATAAGTGTGGAGACAATATAGATTTTGGTCTCATTTCTTCATTGAAAAAAGAAAAAGGTCAATTTATCCCTCCACCCTGGAAGATTGGAGAAATTGTATTGAAATGCATTACAAACATTGATAATTTTTCTTTTGAATTAGACCAATTTAACTTGAAGTTAGTAGATGATTTCAAAGGGTTTGACCCTTACCATACATTTGTGAATCATATGATTTATGTGGGATACAATGTTTCATTTTCAAATACTATTTTATTTGAAGAAGAAGAATGGGATAACCAGAGTCCTTAGGTGCTTCCCATTGAAAGGAATTCATAAGATATTGAAACTGTGGTTAATTAGCACCACTGAAGCACATTGACAACATGGAAATTAAAGGACTACATGACCTTCCAATGTTTCACAAAAAAAATCCCATCAAAACAAAGAACCCAACCTACAACTTAAGAGCATAAGAAATAATCAATTAACAACTTTGATGATGGGGGTGACCCTAAGACTCCTAGGGGAAGTCTGGAGCAACCTCATAAGCTTACATTTATTAAGATAAAAATACAAACAAATTAGCAAGAGGAGAATGATGTCAAATTTGAAGATGAAATCACTCTTGAAACATGGATCTGGATACAAACATTGAGGACATGAAATTCCCTAATGAGGAGCAAAGAGTGCAAGAAATAAGAGAAGTTGCAGCAGAATTGGTCACACAAGAACTAGTTTCATTTGAAGAGGAATCCATGACTCAACATAGTGGTCTGTTTGATAAAGTTTAAGAGAAATTAGTATTTGATAAAACTAATGCAAGAAATAAAAAAGATCAAGGAAAGATAAGCTCAACATTTGACCTAAATGGAGTTTCACCTTCAAAAATTGCACAGATCAATGAAGTCATAGGCGAAGCCCTTAAAATTTTTGTTGGTGATATGGAGAGTGAAAATGATACTCTCAAGGACAGGATTAGAGAATTGGATATTGCTTTAATTCCCCCGCCAATATTCACAAGCCCAATCGCTACAATACAACCATGGAAGACTCTTAATGGAACACTAGAGTCTAGTTCAAAATTAAGAGGGACATCAAGCCTACTTGATGTAGTCATAAGGTATGTAGGGAAAAATATTGAGAAGAAAATGTCTTTAATTCTTGAGACATGGGAACTACTGAATAGTTTCATTTCTTTTGCATAAAAAATGACAAATTTGAAACAGTTCCTCCAAGCTGATTTGGAAAATGATGATGATTTTTATAAAGGGGAAATTACTACTTTTGTTGTTAAAGTTTCAAACATGAGTAATATTAAAAGAAAATAACAAGACCTACTCTCCCCGGTCCGTATAAAACAATTAAAAGCTTGTTGGATTAAAATAGTACAATGTTTAAAGGAACTATTGGCTTGTTTTGACACTATAAGTGTCAGGAGGGGATAATTGTATCTAAACTTAGTCGAGTTGGATCTAGATGGAACTATCAGAGAAGTATATGCTTCGACGATAATTTTAAATTCTATATTTATGACCAAGGAGTAGTTCAAAGAAAAATTGGAATCATTGAAATATGCATCGACCAAAAGATTTAATAGTTTAATATAGTATTTAGAATTTGAAGTAGAAAGTTGGTTAGTCAATTATGTGAACAAGAATGAAGACATAAAATATACATTACATCAAATTTCAATTGATTACCGAGAAATAGAGGATTCATTATTTGACATAAGAGTAAATTAAGAAATAATTGTCGCGCTTATGAGGGATTATATTGAGAATTGGTTAAAGAATGCTTTAATCAAAATAATTGAAGAAGATCAAGAAGTGGAAGTTACAACTGGTCCAAGAATCCCAACACACGAGAATACAAAAGGAACATCGACCAACATATAACAAGTGAGAGAAATCCATCATAGTGAGTGAACTGATCACATCCTTCTTTATTCTTTTTCTCTTCTCGTTCATGAATCATCCAGTTGTGTCTTATCGTTCCTAAGAAAACATAACCAATTTTTTATTGCTTCTTTCTTTCTTATTTTTAGGTTCATCCTTGCTCCAATTTCATTTTATGGTCCACGATATCCCCATTCTAGTCCATTTAGACGAATGTTATTTTTATTTTCCTTACAAACTATTAAAGACTATTATTTTTTGAAACTCCCAAGAGAACTATTTTGGGGTGTAATTTCAATTACTTCTTGAACTCTAAGTTATTGAGCATGGGATGCTTGATGTGCACCTATCATATTTTATCCTATTTTGAATGAAATACTCTTTTAATTTTCTCTCAAATGTCAACCTTTGTCTTTCCTTCTCATGAATTTGATCAATATTATGATACTGTGATGGATATGTGAATTATATTATTTTTCATGTAATGGTTATTTACTTCTATACAATATTCTGCATATTTTGTATTTTAGTCTTTAAATATTCCTGGTCCTCTTCTCAGGAATTCTCTTTGTAAATATTTTATCTTTCAATCAGTACCATTTTACATTTGTTGAGCGATAAATATTTGGGTTTCTCTTAAGTACCCCCTATTTCAATATTTCAAGCATCAAGAAAAATATTTCATGCAAAGAGGAAGTACCACCTCTATACAAATGTAGGGGGGTTAATATCCTCATGAGGTTTCTATTTGGATCTTGACAAATCTAAACATCAATAGTAAAAAGACAACAAAATTTTAAAGTAGAGAGAGGTCTAAGTGGTCAAGTCACTTAGTTCTTTAGAGATGACTTGGAAACCCAAACTGGCGTTCTTTCCCATGCAAAAAGAAGAAGTAAGGAGACCAAATGAAATTGGGGCTTCCATCTTCCTTGAGATGAGTGGCATGTAATAAATGAGCCACCATCCTTACACCTACCAAAAACATGGTTTTCCAAGACTAACCACGAGGAAAATAGACCAAACACTAAATGGAGCACAAGGAAAAAACCATGAGGAATGAGAAGAGGAAGATGGAGGTGAAAAAAAAGGAAGAGGCAATGAAACCACAAGGAAGTTCTTGGTAAAAATACAACCAAATTTTCAAGTATGGAGAGGTATAAGTGGTCATTGCTTACCCTTTGTAAGACAAGTTGCAATCCCAAATTAGCAAGCATGTATGTGCACAAGGAAGCAACAAGGAGACCAAATGAAAGTTGGGTTTCCTTATTCCTTGATATGGGTGGCATGGATTAAAAAAGCCACCATACTTACACCTACCAAAAATATGGGGTTTCCAAGACAAGACACAAGGAAAGAATACCAAACACTAAATGAAACATAAGACAAACATTATCTGGAATGAGAAGATGAAGATGGAGGTGAACAACAAGGTGGAGGCAATGAAACCAAAAGGGTGTTCTTGGTAAAAATTACAACAAAATGATCAAGTATATTGGAGAGGTCTAAGTGGTCAACATCTATCTTTTCTAAGATGATTTGAAAGCCCAAATTGGAATGCTTTGTTATGCACAATAAATAAGTGAGGAAACTAAAGAAAATTGGGGTTTCCCTCTTCCTTGAGATGAGTGGCATGGAATAAATGATCCACCATCATTACACCTACCAGAAAATGGGGTTTCCAAGGAAAGCCACAAGGCAAGAATATCAAACACTAAATGAAACACAAATCAAACATCACACAATACAACAAGAGGAAGACAAAGGCGGACAACAAGGAAAAGACAATGAAATCACAAGGGAGTACTTGGTAAAAACATAATAGAATTATGAAGTAGGGAGAGATCTAAGTGTTCAGGTCACTCAAGTTTTTTGAGATGACTTAGGAGCCCAGATTGGCACACCCACCCATACACAAGGAAGGAGTGGCGATACCAAAGGGAATTCGGGTTTCCCTCTTCCTTGAGATGTGTGGCATGGAATAAACAAGCCATTATCATTACACCTACCAAAAATATTGGGTTTCCAAGACAAGCCACAAGGAAAGAAGATTAAAAACTAAATGAAACATGTGGAAAACACCATGTGGAACAAGAAGATGAAGATGGAGGTGAAATAAAAGATTGAGGAAATGAAACCACAAGCAATTGAATGGTAAAATTGTGAAAAAAAATTTAAGTACAAAGAGGTCTAAGTGGTTAGGTCACTTAACTTTTTTGAGATGACTTGGAAGACCAAATTGACACACCCAACTATGCATAGGGAAGGAGTGAGGAGAACAAATGAAATTTTGGTTTCCCTCTTCCTTGAGATGAGTGTCATGGAATAAACAAGCCACCATATTTACACCCACTAAACATATGGGGTTTCCAATACATGCCACAAGGAAAGAAGACTAAACACTAAATAAAACACAAGGAAAACACAATGTAGAATGAAAAGAGGAAGATAGAGTAAAACAATAATATGGAGCTAACAAAACCACAAGGGAGTACTTGGTAAAATGAGAAAAAAAATGTTAAGTAGGGAGAGGTCTAAGTGGCCACCACTTAATTTTCTTTATACAACTTGCAAGCCCAAATTGGCAAGCCTACCCATGCACAAGGAAGAAATGGAAGGAGACCAAACATAATTAGGGTTTCTTTCTTCCTTGAGATGAGTGGCCATGCAAGTTGTTTAGTGTGTTGGTGTAAATATGAATTTCATTGTCAATGTCTTGGCTAGTGTGTCTTGGTGAATGCCTCAATCACAGTTGTTTCATACAATATATTATAGTTATCATTTATTTCCCTAGGAAAGTGTCATTTCATGTGAATAGTGGTGATAGACAAGTCGATTGTTGGGTTTGTCTCACATTTAATTGATAGTCATTAGTAGGGAAATTTGCTTTCAAGTTTTCATTCTTTCTTTGCTTAGTAACATGTGAGTTGTAGTATTTTACCAGTGCTAGTTTTTAACAATGAGTTGGTCAATAATTTTGAATCCTCCATGTTTATTAGAGAATTGAAAAAAAATCAACAACATTTGTTTCTTGCTAGCACATAGTTGGAAAAAAATATCGAGAGTGTTTACATTTCCAATTGATTATTTTAAACTAAATAATTTGAAAGAAAAAGGGGGCAATATTTACATTGTCCATTTTATTTTCAACCATGTGTCAATGTATTGTATCTCTGTGTTAATGAGGGATTAAAGAAAATACAACATGTGTGCTTGCCAATACATAGTTGGAAATTAAACTGATAGAATAAACATAGTCGATCGATACGATTTAAACAAAAAATTTAAAATCTTACAACATAAAAACTCTCGATTGATAAAATTTCAATAAAGGAGTTAAATTTTAATTAAACAATTTTTGTATTTATTTTAAAAAATGCCTACCTCTTGGGTTAGATGCAATGTTGTAGTGTTTTCATGGCTGACTTAGGAGGTGGGTGGTCAAAGGTTTGATCGAGGATAAATTCTAGATCAAGCCCCTTCTTGTGTTTGTGCCACGATAAAAGTGAAAAGATAGGCTTGCGGGCCTATTTTTCATTTTATGAAAAAATAGGCATCTTGATTGAGCTTTAACCTTTGATTAGTGTACAAACCTCCATCAATATTTATTTAACCCCACCCAATACCTTATTCGAGGTTCAATGATCACGTGGAAAATTTCTCAATTGAGGTTTAATAGCTTGATCAAAGGCTTAAAAAAAACCTTGATTGAGGTTTTGATTTCACTATTTTATGTTCTCCCTTGCCAAAAAGTGGTCGAGGTTCATGGATTCACCCTCGACTCAACTTTTTGTCTATTGTTTTTTGTTTGGTGGTTTTTCTAGTGTGCAATGTCATTTTCCATGATTTATTACATTGTGGATTTTCGCATTCATTTGGTTGCAGGTTGGGGAAAATGGAAACATATACCTTTAGTTCACAGTGGGTGTGGTGTTGAAGAAGGACATGTTTGAGTAGCTTCGATGACATTACTAGCATTATGGTCATTTGCTTCATTCTATAGTAAGGATATTTATCTTTCTCTTCTTTGATGAAATATCACGATTATTTTAATATGTGTGGATGCAATAGTTTATTGGGTGTTACTTACATTTATTTCTATTTTCTTATGGGTTGCTGTGGGCTTGTGAATTTTGGGTGGATTTGTTATTTAAGATTATCAATGGTGAGTAGACTAATGCATTGTTAAGGTTGCACTTCATTCATTAATTTATCTTTTTGAGGCATGAAAGCTTGCATGTATGCAATTGTTATGTTGATTTTTTGTTGTGGTTTTGGATGCTTGAAAGAAAGGTATTAAGGCTTTAATAAAATACCCATGTTCTTATGGGTGAATCTCTGTTGGTTATGCGTTTTTCTTTAATTATGTCCATTATACCCATGGGTTGTCTCAATTTGTTCAGAAGTATAAGAGTTCAACCCATGGTTTAAAAATGTATGGTGTGACTATTAGGCCAACAAGTATGACTTATCTCATCAACTTGGTTTTCTTAGTCAATTCTTATCATGTTTAGTTCTATTCTAGCTTCCCTCCCGTTATTGTATCATATTTGTTGTGTGTGTAAATCAGTTCATTGTTACATTATGGATCAATTTGTTTATCATAAGCACATAGTTAACTTGTGACATGTTATTGCTAGCGTTGAAATATCTATGTAATAATTAACATTTTGAAGACACACACAAGGCCAAGTGTGAAAAAAATGATGAGATTGTTGTGAATTAATGTTTCTAAATATACTAAAAGTACTATGCAATCTCTTTTTGCAATTGTGAAAGAATTATATGGATTCTTATACACAATTTATCTTGCAATAACTACCTTGTTTGTCATATTATTACCCTTCTCCACCCATACATTCATGCTTACATAAGGTCATCATAACCCTATAGTTTTCACTTGTATTCTTAAAAGCATGCTTGGTTGGATTATTTTTTTCCATGCTAGTTGTCAACATTATTCACTAGTTTCAAGCTTAAATATATATATTAAAAAATAAAAAAATAAATAAAATAAAATAAAATAAAATAAAAAAATTATTTACATTATTCACTAGTTTCCTCTCTTTATCTATTTCACTAGTTTCCTCTCTTTATCTATTGAAGCTCAAAAATAAAAAAATAAATAAAAATTATTTTCTTTTGCTCGTCTATTGCCTAATGCAAAATCAAATACTATGTACAACTAGAGTCCAATGTGCATGTTGTGGATCTTTATTCTAGCTTGTTGATGTAATTGTTATTGTATTTGTATATAATGGACACCCTAATGGATAAATTTTAATAGTATCAAGAATTGATATTCTAAGATGCATTTGTTTCACTCTTTGTGTCAATGGTTTTTTTTGGTTGTCTCGATTTTCCCACGCAGGATAATTTGCCACCAATTTGCTCATGCGTGATATAGTTCAATCATGTTATGAGTGTTGATCCTCTTTCCATTACCCTCAACATTTTATTATATTATCGTTGAAATCATTTTGTCTTTGTTTCTAAAAGCCATTGTCTCCTTGAAACCCTAAAACACTTATGCAAAATTGAGTTTTTAAGAAGTATCAAATGGTTTCAACCAGTTCATAATTTGCAATCATGTTATAAAGAGACATAAATATTTTGTTATCTAGTTTTTTTTTGGTTCATTGTGTTTTCATTTAATTGTTCCCGAGATCTCTATTTTTCCCTAGTATATTTGGTTTAGCTAACATGAGTAGTATAACTCCCTTAATGGCGTTTTTCCTTTGTTTCATCCTCAATTTGCATAAAAATATAGAATGCTAAATATTTTTATTTCCAAATAAATTCAATTTGGATTATGTGCATTCTTGCCTAAAACTTTGTTTAGTTAATAGTGTTTAGGTTTCTTGTTGGAAATGTGTGTAAAGCCATTGACATAAGAAGAGATATATATTAATATGCTTACATCTCTAGTCCATAAATGTTCATAATTTTTATTTTTTTTCGTATGTTTATTATTGAATATAAACATGCATACACTATTAAGTAAAAATGAGTACCATAAAAATGTTAGATTTCCTTAAATTTTCAGTAGTAATAGATTTACCAGAGTACTTTGATCTTCATTTAACATTCAACAACCATATAATGAAAATATAAGTAGGACATAGAAGCAAATAGACAAGCACAAGAAGACACACAAATTTATCATAGGAAAACCTCAAACTCGGGGAAAAACCCAACCAACTTTCCTTAGAGAGAATATTTATGATAACACAATACAACCATGAACACGCTCTATTCACAAGAGAAAAAACAACAATGAAGAAACCCTGATAACAAGTACTTATCTCTTCTTCTTTTCAAACCCTAGCGAGGGTAGACAACAAAGCAAAACCCTGAAATATGATGTATATCAACCCTAGCGAGAGTGCTAGAGTACTCAACCTCTTCCAATGAAATTCTCAATATAGAAACCCTAGAAACTACAGTAGATGCATCTTCTTCCTTGCCTCAAACTTTCACCTTCTTTTCTTGAGTGAGAGAGATGTGTGTCAAATGGAAAGGCGTCTCCCTTTATTTATAGTCTTCTAGTCACTTTACTGGGGCCAACTTCTCTTCCTGGAAATTCTTTATTATTTTCCCATGGGGCCGACTTATCTTATGGGGTATTCTTAAACTATTCAATGGTATTCCTTTGACTTCTTGGAATCTTCCTCTCTAATAAAAGTTATCTAGGAGAGAATACCTCTCGCTTCTACAAAACATCAACACTCCCTCTTAGTGAGGGAGGTATTCTTCCATGATTCTCTCCTCTAGTAGTCTCAATCACACCCATCCACTTCACATGGCATGGGAAATACTACCACCATAGTCTCAAGACTATGCTGCAAGAATCTATGATGTTTCTCCTCTCCTAGCAGTCCCAATCACACCCATCCACTTCACATGGTATGGGAAAGACTACCACCATAGCCTCATTCACACCCAGCATGTATCTTAAGTACTCATACTTTACTTTATATAGAGGTTTGGTGAGAATGTCTGTTATCTGCTCATCTGTGGATATGTACCGGAGTTCCACTTCTCCTTTTTGCACTATGTCTTGGATGAAATGGTATTTGATCTCTATATGCTTTGACTTGTCATGAAAGACTGGATTCTCTAAAAGCTTCAAATAACTTTGATTATCACAGTATACCAAAGTTATCTCTAACTCTAGATCAAATAACCCTGCAAGCAACTTCTGAAGCCACACTACTTCACGACTTTCAACACTGGCTTCTATGTATTCTTCCTTTGTTGTACTTAGTGCCACTGACGAGTTTTTTCTGCTCAACCATGAGATCATACCTAATCCCAAATTGAAGAAACAACCTGATGTGATTTTCCTGTCCACTTCACTCCCTTCTCAGTCAGATTTTGTATAACCTTGTAGCTTTACTTCACTGTCTGAGACATATCTAAGCCCATATCCAACCGTACCATGCATGTACCTCAGTACATGCTTTGCTGCTACCAAATGTACATGTCTAGGATCAACCATGTACTGACTTAATGTGTTCACTGGAAATCATATATCTGACCCGGTGTTAACCAAGTACATCAAGAATCTGATCAATCATCTGTACATAGTAAGATCAACCAAATATAAACAAGAATCGCTCAAGAACTTCAGATTCATAACCATAGGTGTGGTCATGGACTTGCATTCCATCATCCCAAATGTTTGCAACATCTCAATTGTATACTTTCCTTGGCTAAGGAATATCTCATCTAGTCTCTTACACACCTATAATCCCAATAAATAGTGCATCAACCCCAGATCCTTCATTTCGAACTTTGAAGTGAGCTCCCTCTTGCACCCATATATGAGATTCTCATCCTCTGTAAGAAACATGTCATTCACATATAGTACCAATATCAAGGGGAAACCATCTTCAACCTTGTAGTAAAGGTTGGGATCTGCATCACTCTTGGTAAACCCCAAGCTCATCAAATAACTGTCTATTCTGGCATACCATGCCCTGGGTGCCTACTTAAGCTCGTAAAAATATTTTTTCAATTTACAAACATGTGACTCCTTCCCATAGATTACAAAACCTTGTGGTTGCTCTATGTACACTTATTCTTCAATTACACCATTCAAGAAAGGAATCTTTACATCCACCTGGTGTAATTTCCATCCCATAATAGAAACAATAGAAATAATATATCTAATAGAAGTGTACTTGGCTACTAGAGCAAATGTCTCGTCATAATATTCTCCCTCTTTTTGGGAGAATCCTCTAGCCACAAATATATCTTTGTACTTCTCTATTATTCCATCTGCAACATGTTTGATCTTGTAGATCCACTTGGAAGTCACTATTGAATTCCCTTATGGTCTCAGAATCACTTCCCACACATCATTCTTTATGATGGATCGATACTATTCCATCATAAAACCCTTCCACACTTGCTACTTTGTAGCTTCCTCATAAGTGGAAGGTTCTAAATCAATGATCTTACTTATCAATGCCACATAGCTGGAAAACTTGCATGGTCTCTTGCTCTCTCTGAAGGAGCCACTGGGAGTTGCATGTTTTTCTATTTCCTACAAAGTGTTACAGAGCCATCCTGATCTCTTCTTGGTAATTGTAACCTCTTTGGGTGGATCTTCCGGTATCTATGGCTCTACTATCTCACCCATTCTTCTGGGATATGTTCTTTTGGATTAGAGTCAATCATCACTGCATCCTTTTGAGCCTCTTGCTCCTCTTTGTCCTCATCCATGTGAGACTCTCTAGATTTCCTAAAGGATGCTTCTTCATCAAAGTTGACATCCTTTCTAATCTCAATCCGTCTTTATCTTGGGATGCATATTCTATAAGCCTTGGAAGTCTCACTGTATCCAATGAAGGTGCCCTTGTTTCCTAAAGGCTCTAGCTTCATTCTCTTTTCCTTAGAAACATGTATGTACACTGGGAAACCAAATATCCTTAAGTGGCTGAGTTCTAGTTTCTTTAGTGCCAATATATTAAGAGGACTTTTGTTCTGGACATATAAAATTGTACTAGATGCTTCTCCCCATAGATACATGGGTAAATTATGGTCATGGATCATTGCTTTAGCTTCTTCTACAATTGATCTGTTCTTTCTTTATGAAAACCCATTTTGTTGGGGGTTGTATGGAGTTTTCAAATCCCTCTTAATCCCTACTTCTCTTCAAAAATAATTGAAGTCATTTGAGGTGTATTCACCTCCATTATTTGACCTCAAAAATTTAATCTTTCTTCCAGAGAGATTTTCTACTAACGCCTTGAATTCTTGAAAACTTCATCTTTTTCTTTCAAGAAATAGAACCATGTTTTACATGAGAAATCATCAATAAAAGTGACATAATATAAAAAGTTACATAGATGAGAAATCATCAATAAAAGTGACATAATATAAAAAGTTACATAGATATGGTGTTGTCATTTGTCCACACACATACAAATGTACAATGTCCAAGATCCCCTTGGATCTATTGTCACTACTTGGAAAAATCCCCTTGGAATTCTTTCCAAGTGCACATCCTTTTCATACTCCACCTACATATCTGGTAGACCTGTAACCATCTTGCTCAAAACTAGCATGGCTCTGTAGTTGAGGTGATCAAGTATTCGGTGCCATAGCTCACTAGAGATAATACTGTTGTGTACAAGGGATTTTGTTGGATGTCCCTTTAATTTATAAAATCCTCTCTCTCGGACACCAATCACAGTAAATGATTCTATACTTGAACCCTTAGGCCATAGAAGGACTTGGCCATCAACAAAATATAATTTGAAGCCTCAATCTTCTAAAGTAGAGATAGAGAGAAGATTCTTCTTTAAACCTTGTATAAAAAATACATCCTTTATTGAAATAGAGTTACCTGAATCAAGATGGTAGGAAGATTCTCCTACTCCTTTTACTCCCTTCTTGGAATCATATCCAAGTTACACATGAAGGGATGAAATTTTTTCTGTCAAATTTTTAGGAGAATTTCATAACCTGGTCATGTGCTTGGAAGAACCATTGTCCACTAGCCAAATATCACTTCCTTGAGTGATGGTACCTGTGAGAGATGAGATAACGACATATTATTCATCTTTTGTTTTCCTTGTCTTCTTCTGAGAGGTAGACTCCTCCATATCTGTTGCATGTGCACGATATTTCCTCTTTCCTTTCCCTTGAGAACACTGGTAATCAAAGTGTCCCAACTTCTGACAGTTGAAACATATAATCTTAGATACATCCTTCTTGTGATATGGAATTGATCTTCTATTTTTCTTCGGACTATAGTTTATTCTTTCTTTCCTTTTATTTACATGAGAAACAAGAGCTTGGTTTTCTTCATCATTGGTCTTTTGCATCTTGGATGACAATCTTGATTCTTCTTGGACACAGTCTGTGCATAACTTGTCAAATTTGGGCAATTTCCTTCTTGCAAAAATCCCTTGAACAAATGTGTCCCAAGAAGAAGGAAAACCATTTAGAGTTGTAGTCACAGGCTCTGCATCATCCACTGAATCTTCAATAGCTTCTAGTTGATCCTTGATCTGAGAAACCCTCATGAATAAGGTAGAAACTAAATCTAACTTGTTCCTCATCACATTTCTGAGTTGATGTCTTAGGGTTAGCTTCCTTCTTGTATTCGTTCTTTCATATAGTTTGGTTAAGGCATCAAACATCTCCTTTGGTTTCTTCAATTCTGATACATTAGGAATTAAGTGGTCCTTGATTGAATTTGTCAAGATCTTCTTGGCCTTGATCTCATTTTTCTTATGTCTTGCCTTGGCCTCTTCCTCTTCTGGTTCTGGGAGGACTTGCTTGACATGATCCAAGAGCTCATTCTCTTCTAGAATGAGAAGTATTATATGCTTCCATGATATGAAATTGTTTGCTCCATCCAACCTATATTTATCTCTCAGAATGGTAATCATTTTCACTTGTAGAAACCCTAGGCCTGAAAAATCCCAAACTTTCAACCTTCTTAAAAAGTCAATGTTAGGGTTATAGTACATGTGCTAGGGTTAGGCGAGTTTCCTCGTACAATTTTATCCTCAACTGTAGCACTAAAAAATCCCAATGACTGACAATATTTGTTCTTTCTGGTGTCTTGCAACAGGTCAAATCTGGCTTCAACCCTCATGCTCTGATACCATGTTAGATTTTCTTAAATTGTTAGTAGTAATAGATTTACTACAGTACTTTAATCTTATTTTAAAATTCAACAACCATATACTGAAAATATAAGCGACATCTAGAAGCAAATATACAAGCACAATAAGACACAAAGATTTATCCTGGGAAAACCCCAAGCTAAGGGAAAAACCCAACCAAATTTCCTTAGAGATAATATTTATGATAACACAATACAACCATGAACAAGCTCTATTCACAAGAGAAAAACCAACAATGAAGAAACCCTGAGAACGAGTACTTATCTCTTCTTCTTTTCAAACCCTAGCAAGGGTAGACAACTGAGAAAATCCCTAAAATATGATGTATAACAACCCTAGCGAGAGTGTTATAGTACTCAACCTCTTCTACCAAACTTCCCAATATAGAAACCCTAGAAACTGCAGTAGTTGCGTCTTCTTCCTTGCCTCAGACTTGTGCCTCCTTTTATTGAGTGAGAGAGTTATGTGAGTGTGTTCCAAATGGAAAGGAATCTCCCTTTATTTATAGTCTTCAAGTCACTTTACTGGGGTTGACTTCTCTTCGTAGAAATTCTTTATTATTTTCACTTTATTATTTTCCTGTGGGGCCAACTTCTCTTCTGGGGTATTATTCAACTGTTCAATGGTCTTCCTTTGACTTCTTGGAATCTTTCTCTCTAAGAAAAGTTGTCCATGAGGGAATACCTCTCGTTGCTACAAAACATCAACAAAAAAAATACTATTTTGTATATATATATATATATATATATATATATATATATATATAACTACTATTTTGATAGACTTCTGCATTCATTTATTATGCTTGATAGATGCATGATATTTGGTGAAGTGCATACAAAATTATGCCCTATTTACATAATGCATGATATGAAGTGTTATGATATACATTTATCATTTTATATTGTTTGCTAAAACTAGTTTGGTAACCTAGTGTGATATTGAGTAGTGAAGCATAATCTACTCATGAACAACAAAATACTTCCAAAACTCTATTTTTTTTAATTTGTCAAAACCTTTGGCCTCCTTGAAATTGTATAGCACTTACACAAAATGGTTAGAGATTCAAAGTCAAGTTTTAAGAAGTTTCGAATCATTCCAAATGGTTCATTATCCACATTTGTTTATAAAGAGAGAATATTTGTTCCTTGGTTTTATTTCTTAATGTCTAGGTTCCATTGTTTATATGATATTATTATAGTATGTATACCTAGTGCTATTTCATAACAAACTAAAACTATGATTCCTTAAATGTTTTTATAAAAAGGTTGATTGTGATCTTGTCTCATTGTGGCTAAGGTTGATGTTATATATATATATATAACATCAAAAAGGGCGAGGAACAAAGTTGCTCACCCATCCTTTGGGTGAGGGGTGATATTCCGAGCCGCTCTAAAGACCATCGAGAGGGCAAGGTACGATTAGTGGCTCACCCGCAATGGGTGAGGGTTTGAATGCAAAACCCAATCCTTTGATTTTGATTTTGTTATGCTTTATGATGGTAGTTTGTTGTTATCAAAATTAACAATATAGAAATTGGAAAATGTTTTTAGTTCAGTGAATACAAATAGAATATGTCTCTTTATGCTCTTTGTGCCTCTTTTCATTCCCATTTTACATAGGATATCTATAATGTTGAAGGTTTAAGCTCTAAAATGGATCGGTTTTGGCTTATCTCCTTCTTTTTTTTTCCATAGAATTCTATTAAGTTGAATGTGCTTAGGTTCTTCGTCACTAATCTATGTGAATTCATTGATAGAAAAAACATATGTTGATATGCTTACAATCGAAGTGCACAATGTACATGTTGTTCACTTGTGGCTCGTACATTTACTATACCTTCAAAACATGCACATATCCATAACATAGTGTTATGGATTATGATAGTTGTTAGTTGTTATAAAAAATGAATGTCATAGAAAAACCAGTGTGTATGTCTAATATAACAACAATTGATAGAACATATAGTTAGCCAGTGTGTATGTGTAACATACCAACAATTGATAGAACATATACTTAGAGTATTTTCTTAATATTTAGATAACATTACAAGATATTCAAATGTACAAACAAAACTTGTTGCGACTCTTATAGATCTTTGTTCTTTTTTTTTTGAAATAGTAGTTTCTTTATGTGTATGCATACGTAAAATAATGAAAATTGATAGAACATATACTTACAATATTTTATTTTCTTAATATTTAGATAGCATTACAAGATATTCAAATGTACAAACAAAGCTTGTTGCGACTCTTATAGATTTTTTTTATGTGTATGTATTGGGTAGCTTGTTGGAGCATTTTCAATTGTATCAAGCATAAACATTTCAAGATTTATGATTTTTAGATCTTGATGAATTGAAGAGAGCATATACTTTCATGTTGCTTTATTGTTTGCTTCAAAAACATATTTACATTGTTTCTTAGGGTTGACATTGCATTTTACTTTTTGTTTTTCCTCCTTGCATATGCATGGTCTTTCTTGCTTGTTCCAAGATACTTAGTTAGGATAATTTTTTAGATACTTTGTCATATTTTCCATATACTTTCAGTTTATTTAAGATAATATTTCTTGGAGTTGAAAGATAAAGATGCACATCATTATCGTTGTATGATTTTTGGTTTGTAAAGTGCGGTTTTGTACTTTATTGATATATTTGAATCGTGTTTTGTGCGATGGTCCCCATTTCCTTAGCGTTAGCCTTTTATTATCTTATTCGTGATAGTAGTTTCTCCTTTATTTATCAAACACTTGGTCTTCTTGAAACTATACAACACTAATGAAAACTAGTCAGAAATTCAAAGTAGAGTTTTGAAAAAGTCTCAAGTGGTTTTATATTCTTCATTATCTATAATCATGTTATAAAGAGGAGAGGGAAGAATTTCCTTTCAAGAGAAACCAAGAAAGCAACAGAGACACAATTACTGCCACCCACCCACCATATGGAGAATTCGATAAAACATTAACAAATGCAATAATTATGACCATCACCAACATGTCACACATTGACATGCAACAAAGGAGACCAAACACGGTGCCATCACATCAATATTTTCTAGCTTCAAACTATATAGAAACCATAGGAATGGCTACTTCAATTCAAATTTCTACTTCAAACTAGATTACTTTTGAAAAAGTCTCAAAGTGGTTTTATCTTATTCATTATCTAAAATCATTTTATGAAGAGGTGAGAGAGAGATCCACCCTACATGGAAACTAAGTATCAAACCTACAATTACCATCAAACCTACAATTACCATCAACCACAGACTATATGAAGAATTAAATAATTTTGTTGGATTATTTTATTTTAGAGGGAGTAAGATAACTTTGGACTAAGTTTCATGTATTGTCGAATGATATTTTAATAGGTTTTATCCAATTCTAAATTGATTCAAATCATTCAAAATCGATCAAAACTCTCACTTGTGTCTTTAAACTCATTCATATATAGGGACATTTTCTATGTGATTAGAAAACTCTGTTTTAAATAGTTTTTGGTATTATTTTAATATATTTTCATACGCCATTTTAGACCTCAATTTTAAGATATCCTTTTCCCGAATTAAGTGGAGATGACACTCATGTCAATGTTTATAGAGTGGAGTGAGTTAATAAGTGGTTAAGTGGAGATGTCGCTCATGTCAATGCTTATGGAGTAAGTTAATAAGTGGTTAAGTGGAGATTATACTGACGTCAATGTCTATGAAGTGAGTTAATAAGTAGACAAACTCAATTTTTAGAACCAATCCATTTTGGGGGGATAGGTAAGGCTCCACCTTGTTAGACTAAAATTGGCCCAAACTTTTAGAGTTAAGTTTCATTCTCAAAATCCTATAAATTAGGAAGAACTATGACTTTCAACAAAATTGCTAACAAGCGCTCAACCCCATAAAATATACACCAATTAATTTACATGCCAAACTAGTTAATTTGCATGCCAAATCCATTGTTTGAAAAAATAAAAAAAATTCTACCACTTTAAGCAATATTAATCTAAGCCAATATATAAAATTATCACGTCAAGAATAGCTAGGTGCATATAGATTCCCAGATACATCTACAATCATAAAATGCACACTCGCGCGCACGTGTGTGTGTGTGTGTGTATCCTTACACAGTTTGATAGAAGTTAAGAATGGAAAGTCTGTAGTCATAAAATGGAGACTTTGAATACCAGTACAATGGAGATGGTACAATGCATATTTTTTGTTTCAAACCTTCTTAGGAACTTTGTAAATGTAATGGTTTCACATTAAATTTGTGTTCGAAGATAATGTATATTTGATGATGTGTATTTTAATTATGGAGTTGTTTAATTGTGTAATTAGTGTAAAGGGATCCAATTTTTTAGCTGTGTATTTTTTTTTTAATTATTTCATTCTATGTTAAATTTTACAATAAACTTAACATAACATAAGGTCTCAATTTTTTAGGGTGAGACCTTATGTTTTGATATAATTTTTAATTACCTCTTGAGACCTTATAATTTTTTTATATAAATAGAATAAATACAATAAACTTAACATAACATAACATAAGGTCTCAAATTTACATGGGTTTCCTCCTAAGAGGTCATAAGTTCAAATCCATAGGGGGGTAGGGTATGTATACCTTCGTAGACTTTACCAGTCAAATCGTTGGGCGAAAGGGGGTCTTATACACCAATTTGGTGTCTGGCTTGGTCGTGACCTTATATATATATATGATTTATTTCGATGAAAGAAACGATCGGTTTTATATTTAATGATAACAAATTAATCACACACAAAGTCAAATTTTCTATTTATTCACAATTTTGATAGAATTTTTAATTATTTAAATAAATTGAAAATAAGACAAATCTTCGTGAAAATGTATTTTGAAGATAATGTGTATTTTAATCACTGACTCATTTAATTGTGTAATAAACGTTTTTTTGATAAAATTTTTGTCATAAAGTCAAATTTTCTAATAACTTTAATATAATTTTTAATTATTTAAATATATTTAGAATAAGATAAAATATTTTAAAATATTATTTTATTATAAAATTAATAATATAAGTTTTAAGGTCATATTCAAGTTAGACACCAAATTGGTGTATGAGACCCCTTGTTTGTAACTAGGGATTTCACTGCTAAAGTTTACAGAGGTGTACATGCCCTACCTCCTCTGGATTTGAACATGTGACCTCTTAGGAGGAAATACATGTTTGTAACCATCTCCCCGGATGGGGTGCTAGGTATGCACATGGCATCCAACCACAGACCCAACCAGCATGTGTCCAACCCTCGGACGAGACAAGATGCGGCTTCGGGTGGCATCGTGACAGATCATGTGCATGTGGAGGATACACATGACAATGATCTTGAATGAAAAATTTAATTCAATGTTCTGGTAGGTACAATCTACTTCATCAACTTGCACCATCGCTCCCACTACTACATATGGGGTTTTAATTTGAATTTTTTTTTCGTGATAAGGATAAATTCAATCATATTGTCCCAAATTATTCAAATTTTAATATTTTTTTTCCTAGGTGCCCCGATAACGTTGGAATTCCGACGAACATCTATCTTCTTCGAGATTTCAATGAACCTAGAGGAAAGTTCCTCGATATATAGACGAACATAGATGATGCCAACTACCAATTTGAAAATGGTTTAACGGTCATTGACTTCATTGATTTGGTCAATTTTGACATAGTCAACGTTCATCGGAAGATCGACGAAGGTTAGTGGTTTTGACAATTTTGTTGTAGGTGCGACGATTATAAAATAATTTTATGCTCAATGTTCATTGCATGATTTATTAGTCTTTTTGCTATGTGGGACTTGCCTCAAATCCAATTCTTGATCTGCATAGCTCTAATTTTGTACTTTGAAGGTTACAAATTTTTAATATTACTTTGTCTCTTTTTTAAATATCGAGATTGGATCCCTAACCCTTAGACCCTCTTTCATTTGGGGAGACAAATTTTCCCCTAATAAATATATAGGTATGAACATGCCTGCTCAATTATGTTTAATTACTATACAATTTGTCTTGGTGTAGTTCTCTTTTATTGTTTGATTTTATTACTTGCTTATAGTGAAGCTTTGGAACTTATGTGGTAAAAATGTATGGTTTTGATTTGTTGATTAATGTTATAAACCTTTAATAAATCTAGGACGAAAATTGATGTTTGTACCGTTATTAGAATATATAATTTTCATATATTAATGTACTTATATTGCTTCAATGGATTTTGTTGTAATTAATATAGGAAATCTTAATGCCAACACCTGAAGAGAGTGAAAGGACGATTGCTAGGTTAAGGGATGCATGGGAGGCATTGATCGGTACTGATGGGAAATGTTATTTCCCTTGCTATGAATGTAGGGGCTTGAAAAGAAGAAGATTTGTAAGGAAAACAATTGAAAAACATTGTTTTACATATGGGCATTGTGAAGGGGGGCATACATTTCATCCCATGGTAAGCTATTCATTATATATGTCTTTGTATTGATTCTATTTATATAAAAAAATGTGTTTTAAGTTTTCTTATATACACTAATGTTATTAATTGTTTGTAATTATAACGATAAATCCTCCTAGGTGTTTGTTGTCGGATAAATATCTGCCAAGTAGTAGTAGAAATACTATTGTACAAGATGTGGAAGATGATATGAATATTGAAGATTGTGTCGATCCTATGGAAGAAGATGACACCAATAATATTGTTGATCTAGATGATGAGACAAATATATTGATCTCCTATCGATGAGGAAAACGCTGATGATATTTATGATGCACCTCTTCTTGAGAAGGAAGAACAACCCCTTTATTAAGGCTCAAGAACAAATATTCTCTCTGCTATAATGTTGTTGGTGAACTTGAAGGTATTGAATGGTTTTTCAAACACTTGTCTCACACATATCCTAAGGTACATAATATATTTCATCACATATTATACATAAAAATTGAATTTATTTTTCTCTATTTTTAGTGTCAATTAATGTGTAAATTAAGGATGCAATATTTTTTATTACTATTATTTACATTAACTAGTTTGTTTTTATGTTGTGGATTGTTAGGTGAATTTTTCTTACCACCGTCAAACAATTTACCTCCCACAAAATGAGAGATGTGTGCCATTATGAAAGATATTGGAATGGAGTATCAGGTTATTGATCCATGTTCGAATTATCTCATTATATATTATGGACAATACGCATCAGAAACAAAATTCCCGCAATGTCAAATCAGTAGATATCAAACCGATCAAGTAACAAAAAAGGTGCCTTACGAGGTTCTTCGTCATATTCCGATAATTCCATGTTTGCAACGATTATTTAGGTTCCAAAGCATTGCATAGTTTACGGATTACCATGCATGACACATAAGTGAATATGGTGTTCTTCGAATGCCTACGAATGGTTCTGCATTTAGGAACATCGAAGAAAGATACTCAATTTTTTTAAGAAGAACCTCGTAATGTTAGGCTTTCATTGATAGATGACGGTGTCAATCCATTCGGTGAGATCAAGTATATTTAATCAGTGTGGCCTATTTTTCTTATAAAAAATAACCTTCCTCCTTGGAAGTCAATAAAGAGGGAGCACAGAATGTTGGCAATGATTGTTCCAGGTATTTGTTTACAAAATTGTTTTGAACATTGTATTTTGTTTTTCGTATTGGTCTAGAGATGTCGTACATAGTGATGCCAGCCCATAACTGTACTAGCTTGTTGACAAGAGGCTCAATATATACATTCATATCTTTGACTTGGTACTTACCTAATTGGGTGAAAGTACACATAATTACTACCTTGTATATATATAAGTAATTATGCAATGAATAAGAAAAATGAAATACAACATTCAAACCAATTTTGTAAACAAATACCTGRAACAATAAYYKYCMWCMTTGTGWRYTCMATMWWKATKGARYWCACAAKGWKGRMRRTTATTGTTYCAGGTATTTGTTTACAAAATTGGTTTGAATGTTGTATTTCATTTTTCTTATTCATTGCATAATTACTTATATATATACAAGGTAGTAATTATGTGTACTTTCACCCAATTAGGTAAGTACCAAGTCAAAGATATGAATGTATATATTGAGCCTCTTGTCAACAAGCTAGTACAATTATGGGCTGGCATCACTATGTACGACATCTCTAGACCAATAGGGAAAAGGAAATTTCAATTCCATGGAATAATTACATGAAAAATTCATGATGCCCCAGGGCTAACACATTTTTGTGGTATGTAACATACTAATGGAATTTAATAGTATATAATTTTATGAAAATATGATGCATGCTTCTTAAATATCAATTCTTCGTTATATAAATAATACTGACATTAATCCATATAATCTTCCAGGTCTTAAAACAAAGGGTAAATGTGCATGTTTAGTTTGTGGTCCTAGGATGAAATCACGTCATTCAAGAAGTCTAGGAAAATATGTATTTGATGAGTATAGGAACTTCCTCCCTAAGTACCATAGGTATCGAACTACAAAAAAATATCTTTTCAATTCAAAAGAAGAGACTGGAATAAAACCACAAAGAATGACACCTCACCTATGGAAGTTGGAATATAATAGATTAAACCTTCAAGGTAAGCATTTAATCTATGTGTCTGCATATATATTAATGTCTTACTATTTTAATATATATCAAATTATGTTTATTGTATCTAAAAATTATTTTTGTAATCTCATTAATTAATTTTCATAAATGTAGTCAAGGAATTGTTGACGATTGAATTCGTTAGGACCAAAACGGAAACCTCACGAGGATACAAATTCCCCTTCTTTTTTATAGAGGTGGTACTCCTCTGTTCGAGATTTTTGAAATGTGGGACTTTATAGAAGTCTGTCGAAGGAAAGTATAAATATATATAAAAGAAAAATGAAAAATGTTTTTTTTTTATTTTCTTTTTAAAGAAGTTCCTGAGAATGGACTGGGAAACACACACAGTCATACATTTAAAGCAAATAAACAAAATTTCCTCACGTCCATCATAGTAGGGATAAATATTTTTGATCATATAAAAAAAGTAAAAGAAATGATCTGTATGCATAAGAGAGCTTTGACAGGGTGATACATGGGCAACTTAAATAAAGATAACGATAGATCAACCTCAAATACTTTATATTCAGAAAAATTGGGTTACAAAGTATAGTCGAGATTGTTCCCAAAATATCTCTCTTGGAATTTCTAAAAAGTATATAGTTCAATCCATATTCTATGAAATTTAAATGTGTTTGTCATAATGACTGGGATTGGGGCTCCCATGGACCATAAAGAATATATATATAAGAATGAAGTTTGTAGAAATAAGAAAGTGGGTGGTGGAAGACAACAAGACTTGGTAAGAAGAAAAAGGAAATTACTAGTCTTTGGTTAAAGAGATGGAGTAACTGGATGAAGAACTTGATAAAGACATAAAGATGTGATCAGTATGAACTTACTATGATGGTATCTCCTATTTGTCACTTTCTCACTGATTTCCTTCTATGGCTTTCATTGATGGTTACAGGAACCATCTCAACCATCCTTTTCCCTTCATCGGTAAGTTTGTGGGCAACCTTTTTGAACCACTCCTCGGTGTAACTCCTCATTGGTGCCACATTGATTTCATGCCAGATTTTTATATTGAAGAGATCGCCTTCCAAGTCGCTTAGATCAATAGAAATATTCCGTAAAGCTTCTTCAATATCTTGATTGTTCATTGAATAGTCGACTAGCCAGTTTTCCACGCCATATTCACTATACTCAAGAATGCCATATAATTTTTCAAATGATAACCCTTTAAATATATCAACTTGTTCGTCAAAGGCTTGCTTGGTTAAGAACATTGAATTTAGAATCAATTTGGGGCCTTGGAACTCATTGGTGCTCTCGAATAGGTCTATCTCAATCAACCTTTTGAATAATTCTTCTCTTCTAGTTATGGCCTAGCTACATGCTTGGACAATAATATTCAGGTTCTTAACCTTTTCCTTCCAACATGTGTTTAGTTGTTTTATCTGGTTCGGAGTAGGGAGAACCTCCTCTCTTCTTCTCAACTCTGTCATATTGGTAAATTTAAAACCAAAGGGTACAACCGCGTCAAGGTAAAACCTTCTTCGTTTTTCAAATCTGCCTATAAATATTCATGGAAGGTGTGTGCCCTTGTTCCAAAAGAGACCATGCTCTTTGATATCCCCCAAGCCTCTGTAATTAATTCCATTCTTTTCTTAATTTTATTATCCACATAGCCCCTGGCTAATGTGAGAAGGCTAGCTAATCCTTTCAATTTTGTTGCAGGTGTGGTAGGCCCGATCATTGATAAAGGACTAGAAAGTACTGGAAGATGCATTAAATATTCCTCCAATTATTTGATTCTTTCCTTTAACCTGAAATTATCTGCTTCAAGGCCTCCAATAGAATTATCTAGAGCATCTCTAGTTGCTCGGTGAATTTTGGAAATTTGGGAAGGCCACATGTTTCGTAGGTTAATATTTGAATGAGATTTCCTTGTTTTATTCTTTACATCTCTTTTCTCAATAATTAAATTTTTGGACTTGTAAAAAACAACGCTCTAAAATACAAAAGACTCTTCTTCATTGAAGGTCTCGCTCTCAAATATTTCCATCTGAAGATTTTGGTGAGTAATGTTCTTTGGTTGGTCAACGTTGGGGAACACTTTTTCGATATCAATTTCAAGTCCCATATCCTCGAGGGAGAGGTCATGGATGTCTCTTTCACCTCGAGGTCCCTCCTCTTCTTGCACAATGGTTTTTCTTTTCTTCCTCAAGGGAAGCTTGTGGGAGCTTTCAATTTTTCCCAAAGGAGGGTTCTTATCTGTTCCTCCACCTGAAGAGATATGGGTTACTTTATTAATTTGGTGGGTTGTTGGAGAACTTGTCCAAGATGTTGCACTCTTTGAAGTGACAGTTGGGGATTGGGCACTCTTCTCACCTAGACCTTTTCCTTTCTATTTGCATGACTCATTGGTGTTGAGTATCATTTCTAGGTCACCGTTGTCATGAGTGGGAGTGCATAAGACATTATCTCTGTCTTCATTCAGAATAATATTAATGAAATAATTATTGAAACCAACTGCCAGTAGATGTTCTACAAAAATTCTGCTAGGGTCAAACCCTTTTACTCTTTCAACATATTGTATATTCAGGTTGTGGAAATGGCCCGTGAATTCATCAATCTTATTCATATTTATGAATATGAAGTCCCCAACTTTCCAAGGCAGAGGTATGAATTGATTTTTTATCTTTTCATGGAAAAAATTCAACCAATAGTTGTACTTCCTTTCTATTTTAGTAACAAACATTTTTTCAGATATGTGGCACGGAAGGAAGGAAGGATTTTCCTTGCAACAAAAAATCCTTATAACATTATAATTCTCCATTTGTTCCAATGTCCCCTTCCTATCCAAGAACTTATTCACCTGGTCAAACATCTGGGGAATGTCCTTTCCAAACAACAAGCCCTTAAAAACTGAGACAAAATCATTAAAAACTTCATAAAAATGCTAGGAGACCTTGGGCCTCCATAATGTTTGATACCAGAAGGTTACTGGGTCAAATTCACATTTTACCTTCTTACACACAGATAATCTCAGGAATTGACAACAATGTTCTATCGTGAAAACTAAATAAGATGACATAAACAATTTTTTCTCCTTCTTGTATTGAGACAGTTGGGAAGAGATTTTAATGGAAATCAACTTACCCCAATCGAAGATGGTCTATTCTTTGAACATAAAATATAGAATGTAAAGAATCATGTGGGAGATGTTGGATGTAGTTTCTTATCCTGTTCTCCTCATGAAAATCCATGTGATTTCCCGGAAAGGATTTTTAAATGATCTAACCTACAATCTCGTAATGTCCTTGGGGATGACTGTTGGGTTCTCCAAGAATTCCAGCAGGAGGTCTAATCCATTGTCATGCTTCTTTAATAATTCTCTACAATCTTCGCCCTTTAAGGTAAGCGTTGGCTTGGGAAGTCTCAACATCTTATGGAATACCTGAGGTGATAGAGAGACAAGGGAATGGTCCTGCAACTGAACAGTCTGATGGCTTGGAATATATCTCTTAGCACACCAGGTGACCAACTCCTTACAGTCAAAGACTTCTGGGACACAACCTGCCCGCACAATTCCAGATGTCTATATTACTTCCTTCTAGGTAGAAGGGGATGATTAGTAGGAATATTCTCTATACCACTGAAAAATTTGGTCCTCGCGCCCGAAAATATTCAATGTATCTCCACAGAACTATTGTCAAGTTACTACCATAAGTTGACAAGAACGTTCCTTTTCTCTAAATAATGTTTAAAATTAACGATTTAGGGGGATAATATAATCCTTCGTAAATCCTGGTTTGATGTGTTTTAATAGGAGATCTCCTCGATTCAATGTCTACACAAGGATTTAACTGCTAAAGTTTACAGAGGTGTACATGCCCTACCTCCTTTAGATTTGAACATGTGACCTATTAGGAGGAAATATATGTTTGTAACCATCTCCCCGGATGGAGTGCTAGGGATGCACATGGCATCCAACCACGAACCCAACCAACATGTGTCCAACCCTCGAACGAGACAAGATGTGGCTTCAGGTGGCATCATGACAGATCATGTGGATGTGGAGGATACACATGATGATGATCTTGAATGCATAATTTAATTCATCTTTATGGTAGGTACAATATACTTCATCAACTTTCACCATCGCTCCCACTACTACATATGGGGTTTTAATTCAATCATATCTTCCCAAATTATTCAAATTTTAATATTTTTTTTTTCTGGGCACCCCGATAACATCGGACTTCCGACAAACATCTATCTTCATCAAGCTTTCGACAAACGTAGAGGAAAGTTCGTCGATCTGTCGACGAACATAGATGATTCCAACTACCCATTTGAAAATGGTTTAACAGTCACTGACTTCACCGATTTTGTCAACTTTGACATAGTCAGCATTCGTCGGAAGATCGACGAAGGTTAGTGGCTTTGACAATTTTGTTGAAGGTGCAACAGTTATAAAAGATTTTTATGCTCAATGTTAATTGCATGATTTATTAGTATTTTTTCTACGTGGGACTTGCCTCAAATCCAATTCTTGATCTGCATAGCTCTAATTTTGTACTTTGAAGGTTAGACATTTTTAATATTAATTTTTATTTTTTTAAAATACCGATATTGGATCCCTAACCCTTAGATCCTCTTTCATTTGGGGAGACAAATTCCCCCTAAGAAATATATAGGTATGAACATGCCTACTCAATTATGTTTAATTACTATACAATTTGTCTTGGTAACTTTAGTAGTGAAATCCCTGCGTAGACATGGTAACTAGAAATGAGCATTGAACTTACATATTATCTTACATGAAGTTATGAATCATTTTTATGTTTGGTGAATTATACGTTTTGAATATGGTGAATATAATAAAATTTCTTAGCTCATTTGTTTTGAATATGGACTATATAAGAATACTTTTAAGAAATAATTTGTTTTTCATTCAATGTAACTTGTATTTACTTTTTTTTATTAAAAGTAAAAAAATATTAAAAAGTGATGTTGAATTTTTAAAGTATAGTGTGATATTTTCATGGCATTATGTATTATCTTGTGTTTGGAGTGATAAACTAAGATTTATAAAGTAAGCATTTGAGGGTTGATTTTATGATTTTGTTTACAGTAATGATGATTTCTTCAACCACTTTATAAAAATGTGTCATTTTAATACCCCAATTTTAGAATGGGTGCTACATGTAGTTGTATTTTTCAATTTGATGGTTGATTTTGAGGTTTTGGTTTTAATGGTACCAACTGCTAAAAATACGATTTCCAATTATCTATAATTTTAATGTTTTGAAAACAAAATTTACTTTATGTAACATCATTTTTTTATTTAGGTTTAGATTTTAAGGTTTTTCTGAGCTACTATATGAGTTTTGAAGGCCATGCTTGAAAAATATTGTAATTTTGACCCCGTTTGAAAAAATGGTGCTACCGGTAGCACCACTTTTTGATTTGGGAGTTGATTTTCATGTTTTTTGTGCAAAAATATGGGTTTTTTGGGCCATAGTTCTCGTTTTGAGGTCATAGTTCTCGTTAAATCAGTAAATTTGTTATGTCCTGACACGTGGCCCCGTGGCAATGATTTGGTAGCTTTAGTGGATCCAACGTGGCATCACCACCTAGTATTTGGCTCACTGTGGCACTGACCTTTCGGTCTCTCACCATTTTAACACTTCACTTCCACCCGATCTGGTATGGAACCTTTTATTCCAGGCTTTGACCACCAGGAACATCGAGTCATCAGGGTCTTAGGTCGTCGGGCGATTGGCCCACTAGAGAATCAGACCTTTGGAACCTTTAATACTACATATCACCATCTACCTTGGTCCAGTATGGTGCATGATGTGTTGGCGTGAACTCTTGTGTGACTTCCACGTGGTCCAGCTAATTTTCTTGACTGCAGTTAGGGTTATGGCATGGTAGATGACGTGGCCCTCTCCATGGATTCTTATGTGGCATCTGATGTGGCATTGACATGGCCATCAACGCATCAAGTTCTCATATATTATCAACCAAATTTCACTCTGATATTTCTATTCGATGTGGAACTCTCTTCCATGTTCTATCAACCGGGTCTTACAAGAGATTGACCCATCGGACTACCTGACCCTCAGGCCCTCAACACTTCACCCTCATCATTTATTTCAAACCGGTATACTGCTAACGTGGCACTAACATGGTCTCTTTGTGATGACTTTTCTTCTTCTGTGACAGATGACTTAGCCTCTTGGGTGGCTTCCATGTGGTCCACCGAGTATCGGGCCCCCGACCCTCTGGAAATTCTAGCCATGCATTTTCAACAGATGTTCTGTGTTAAGGTCCTAACCTGCACATAGGTAGATCAATGCATTCGGATGTAATAAAGGTCAATATTAATAAGACCTTTCAATAAAATAGAATAAGGCGGATGTAAGAAGACCTAATAGAAGCTTCTGCTTCTAGAAGGATCTTCCTCTAGATGCTTCTCTTAATAGACACATTTAGTATAAAT
>ML800438.1:0-14702 GCA_009831015.1 Picea engelmannii | reverse complement strand
CCCTCGAAGAGGCCTGTGAACATTGCTATCTGAATCAAAGTGCTATTTCTGTTGCTATTTCGTATATCATTTCTGTGTATTGTGAAGATTATGCTGGATATTTTACTGTCATTCTGTCATTTCTAGCATTTCATTTCTGTTCTTCATATTTTATATATCTGGTATCTTGCATTCTGGTACTTTGGTATCTGGTTAGTGAAACCTTGTTCTACGGAACCTTGCTTTAGCAGAACCAATAATCTTACATCATACATATCTCATAATCTTGTGCCATGTGTATCTCAAGTCATCGATTCTCTTCCTATAATTCTCTAATATAATTCTCCTGAAGTAATCTGGATCATCGAAGTCACCCCCTATGGTTTTCATCAATGACATTCATGACTTTCACAACACCATTCTTTCTTCATTTGACATCACTGACAACACAATTTCCAACAAAAGGGCCTTTGGAGGTTGGATGTTGCACTTTGGAGCCATGATTTACCATTTTGTAGGGAGATATGTCGTTATCGAGGGCTTGTACCCCTTAGTTGTTGTACATGTGTCATGAAAATCCCCATCTTTTTGTATTTTAGATTATTTGATTAGTGAAGAGGGCCTTTTCCCCCTCCATAGGCTAGATTAAGGTATTTTAGCCCACGAAATTAATATTTTAACATAAAGGAAGTTGAGTATCTCCTCTATAAATAGAGATGCACTTCCTCTCATTTTCTCATGGTTGTATTGGAGGAGAAATCCCTTTGCAAGTCTAAAATTTCTTGAATTTGTAGGAGTACTTTTGTTTTGTATTTGTGCTATGAATGGAAGACTAAGGTGCTTTATTTGAGGAGACTAATTGTGAATGATTCATGGATAGGGTTTATGAATGAACATTTATTTTATTTTCCACGGAAAAAAGAAAAAGAAAAAGAAAGTGTAATTTTATTCATTCGAAGAGACAAAATTACATTTTGTAGGTGCTTTTAAGCACAATTCATTTATGAAAAAAGATTTTCATGGCCGAAACTAGTACAAAACCATCAAGAGATGTCCCCTAGTATCAAAAAATACATTCGATAAATTACAACATCTATAGACTTAAAATCGAATCTAAACAACATAAGAAAAGTTGGTCCATCGGGAACCAAACAACAACAAAATCTTCGATATAAAAAAAGGAAGTATGACCGAACATCATACAGATAGAGCACAAAAATGAGAAAAGAATAATCAAGAGGTTTGATAGTGTTGATGACTCGAACAACTAATGTTATGGATGAGCCATAACCTCTATGAAGGGCCTATGATAGTACTCAAATACATCTTCACCCACAACTTCAATGATGTGCCATTCCCCAAAGCGAAGTTGAGCCCCTTCTTTTGATAAAGTGTATTCTAGTTGGTTTCATTCCCTATAAACATGTTTGAGTGAAGAAGAATTAAATGAGTCGAGGAACATAAAAATATCCTCCAAAATAGGCAGGAAAAATATATTATGGAAAATTTGATCTTTCCGAGACCAACTAATAACATTCATGGAATATCCAAATAGTTGGATGGATATGACCCCATTTTACCCAACAAATTGAAGAATAAGTTTTAAGGTGAAGAGTTCAGAAAAATGGTTGGTACCCGACCCCAGTCCTATTTTAAGTTTGAAGAAGTGATTGGCCGAGAGGAATGAGACATTACCCCCACCACACTATTGGTTTTCATTCTAAGAGGTGCCATCAAAGTAGGCCCAGGGCTTGGAGCGATATATGAGTTCATGATGAATAATGTGGATGGCGGGGAGGTCTTTTTCTAGAGGGAAATAAGAGAGAATCAAAATTCCCTATGCAACTATAATTTCTGGAAGGGAGGGCGAGTCTTGGAAAATGTATTTGTTGTGGGCCAACCAGATACCCCAACATGAAATGAGAGGCAGAGATTTAATACTTTTGTGGACATGAGACTGTAACCAATACTTCTAAGCCAACTCTATAGTGGGCTTGTCCCAAACTACCACCTGATTTAGAAGGGATAATAATTCAAGCCAAACTTGCATGTTGAAGGAGAAGAATAAGAAGAGGTGAATGCTTGATTCATTATCTCATTTACAAAGAGGACACCAACCAAGGCCAACAATGATATGTTTCCACATTTGTTCCAAAGTAGGAATTTTATTATAGATCACACACCACATAAAAATATTATCCTTTAGAGGACATTTAATCTTCCACAGTCCGTGCCACCACCAACTTGGCTCCCTTTGCATGAGTTCAATATTCAAAGAAACATATCCCAATTTTGGGGTATATACCCCATGAGGATCCTTGATGCAACCCCCTTACCCTCCTGGGGTTCTGCGACCTCCCGATCTAGGATATTTCTTTCACCTGATTCAGATCAACTCTTCGGGCTCTCGTTTGAAACCAAAACAATTTTACGTAGGCCCATTTTTTTCTTTTAGGTGCAGGTCCTATGATAAATGCACCCTCTGTCTGCATGATCTGGGCGCTCTTCAATTTGCGGGCACTAACTCCTTTTCACTATCCCCTTCCTACATACTCCCATGGGCTATGACCTTGCACAAATGCGTGGTTGCGGGCGCAGGAAAGAGTGGTTTTAGACCAACCCTCTTTTTGCCCCACAATTCACCTCCAACTGCCATGTATCCCTTTGTTAAAACCATGGTTCCAATTGTGGCCTGCTCAAGGAAAATTAACATCTGAGCATGTCCTGGCCCCACAATCCTTCTCATCTGTCGATCTCTAATCCTTTGGCGATGATCTGCGATCAACAACTACTATTTATCCTCCCTTTCTTGTCTTCTTTTCTCCTTCCACGCTTGATCCCAGATCTCCACGATATCTTGACACGTAGCTCCCTTCTAAATCAATGGCTACGGCTGATTCCATATTTCCGGTCTTTAGGAGTTTCAATTCTCAATTCCTGATCTTCCTTGTATGACAATATTTCGAAGTGGAAGATCTGTTGACACATGTCCCTTTAAATATGCTGCCAGAATCTCCTTCGTGAATCCGGCCTTCATGAATCTTAATTCTCAAATTCCTATTTCTTCCGGAGATATTTCTTTGAAATGGCAGATCATCTGCAACGTGTCCTCTTCAATCGACGATTCAACTCCCGCTTTGGGACTTTGGCCCCCTCGATCAGACCAACGACCCTTCATCTCCCTCCTCGATCAACGATTGAGATATCCTTTGGGTCTTTGGAATTTTCCTCCTCTACTTTCTATCGGAGTTCTAGATCTGGCACCGCGTGTCCCCCTTCACATCGACGAATGCCGTCATTTTTGGGACTTCAGCCTTTGGGATTCTCAAAATTCAACAAATACAAACCTCCGGAGTGAATCCTTCCAGAGTGTCAAATCCCCTGACACCTGTCCTTCTTTGATCCAACAACTATCCAATGAAGTGAATCTCCATCCTCCACGTATCCCTTCGCAGATCAATGATCCACGTCCTTTCCTTTGGGATATAAGGCCCTGAATGCTTCCGGATTTGACGCTTCAGGATATTCTGAAACACAACTTCTCAGAAACCCCAGAGTACGATCCTCCAAATTTCATGATCTAGTGACACTTGTCCAACCCAGATCAATGACTCCCAACTGCTTCGGCTATTCAGGCTTCGATGATCTCAAACTTTCATCCTTCATATTCTCTTGGAGTGTTTTCACCCGGAGTTCACGATCTTTTGCCACGTGCCCTTCTAGATCTGATAGTCCATATTCTCTTCATCCCTTCGTCTCTTTGGCTATTCAGGCTTCGCGATTTTCAAACTCCTATGCACTCATTTCTCCTGGAGTGATTTCACCTAAATTTGATGGGTTTTTGCCACGTGTCCTCCCAGATGATGGATGGTCCCAAATGATTTCGGGACTTCAGGACTTTAACAAGTCTACCCTCCTATGTGTACATAGTGTTAAGGCTCATGCACCTCCGTCCAGATCCAACGATTTTTTATCCTCTATGCTCATATCCAACAGATGAGATCTATTTCTATCTTTTGCACTTCCTCTGTTAACTGGACTCTGATCTAATAGTCCAGGATTCTCCCCACAACCGATTTGACGGCTATTGTCGCTCCTCCTCCTGAGATTTTTACTTCTTCCGACTTGGAAGAGTTTTTTCAGTGTTCAAAGGTTTCGGCCTTTGAACTTTCTCTTGCGAACCTGACTATCTTGGGTTTCACTTACGCTCTTGAAAGTGTTACCTCTTCTGAGCTTTAAGACTTAGAATAAGTTTGTCTTCCACGCATCCCTTGCATTATCTCTTCTGAGCTTGGTCTCCTCGAAGATTTTGATCTCCCACGCACTCCTTGCGTTTCTGGGATTTTTTCAAACTCAGATCCGAAGTGTTTCTTGAAAATAAATTCTTCTTGACCTCCCGGCGTTCACCTTGCTCAATGTACACCTTGCAGAGCTTCTCATTATAGAGTTTTCAATAACTCTATCTCTTTACGAATTCAACACAAAGTTCTTTATGTGCACTCCTTGCACTTCTGTTGATGAAGGTTCAACTCTATCTCTCCTGAGCTTCTCAGAGGTTAACTCACCTCTATCAATGCACTCCTTGCGGACAAATGTGCACTCCTTTCACTCGAAACTCAAAGATGAGAAACAATTGAAACTCATACAGTACTTCACCAGTTCATACATTCAAAACATGAATGACATATAAAAACATAATAATGAACACAAATACATAAACACACTATATGCAGGAAAAATTGCTTTTGTATTATATCTGTGTGTCTATACAAATGTTTACAAAAAATGGACTGCAACAGAGTCCCAGTTCTCCTATTCTAACTCTATTATGAGTTATGCTTCTAATACCTCTCTTCTAAGATCTTTGTCTCTCATTTTACAAAAGAGGGCTCTACGAGCTTATCCTCTCCTTCACCACCTCAGTGCCATCATTGTCTCAGTTACAACACCATACTCCTACGACTCATTACATAAATGATGATCCAAACCGAACTCAGACCTAGACTTGATTAAAAGCAACCATTTAAGGCGACCCTATCCACTACCTGTACAAAGGCATGGCTTGGTTCTTACGACCTTACAACACAAATCCCTAAAGGATCAGATTTCGAATTTAAAAATGAGAGGTTCAATGCCTCTCCTTCTCTGAAATGCATGCTGATGTGTTGGAATGTTGGCGTGTTGCTGAGGTGGAGCGATGCTCCTACATCATACTCAACTGCTAGGAAAATCATGGGCTCCTACTCATGAGCTCCTTTTTTCCAGTGTTGAAAGCCTCCTAGATCCCAAACTCTTCCTTGGAGTTGTCCTCTTGCTCCTCTCCAGCTATGCTACTGCTACTGTTGTTGTTGCTTCTTCTTCTCATTCTTTCCTACTGTTGTTGCAGGTTATCCTCTATTTAACTTTCGTTTGCTAACTGCTTCTGCTGACCTCAACATCAACCTTCTTATTTCCTCTATCACTCTGTCCGGTTGCTCCAGTGGTTGGCTCTTCGTATGCAGTCTTCTCTGCTACAAGTATTCCTTACCAATGAGTATATCATCTTGATCCCCCATCTCATATTATTTTTCGGTGGCATTAGTTTTCCATCCTGCTACAAACTCCATTTCTGCAGTCTCATCACTGAGTTGTTTCTCAGCTTCTTTCTCTGACAAATTACCTTCTATCAGCTCCTCTTACGTTGGTTCAAGTCCAACTTCTTCCAGTTGTCCATTAGGTTGGTATGCTCCTCCATCTGTCTCCAACTTAGCATGTTGGATGTTCAATCTTTTCACCATTACCCTTCTCTCTAGGGCTTCCAATTCTTCATACAATTTAGCAAAATCTATGTTGTATGCTTCTCCTTCTGCTGCAGACTCCAGTGTTGCAGTCATCTCATGTTCAGCTTCCTGGCTGGAAATTTTGAGCAATTTTGTTGAATGCTCTTATCCTTCTACTAGGGTAGACATTAGTGTTTGCTCCATTTCTTCCTCTTTGACAGTTTCTGTTGGCTATCTTTCTTCTTTTGCTGCACTCTCATCATGTGCATTGACCTCTACTTGGCTACTTGGTAGGAATTCCTTGATCCCTCCAATGATCAGAATGATCCTTTGATCCTCCTTTTGGATGGTGAGAGTTTCTAACTTCTCATCATCTTCATTCACATGGTTTTCAAATCCACATGAACCTTCACCTATCAACACTCCTTCCTGACTTGAACCCACTTCTGAGCTCTCGAGACTTTCTAACAATCTCATTTCTTTCCCCCTGCCCACCTGGCAATTTGGGACTTCTCTTCTGTCCACTTGGAAGTCTATGAGATCAACCGATCCCATCTCATTTCCCACCTGGAAATCTGAACTTTCAACACTGCTCCTCTGGCAGTATATGAAACCTTCGTCTGATCTCTTTCCATTTCCCACCTGGCAACTTGAAAGTCCATTTCTTCCCACCTGACAGTTTATGAAATATTTGACTGATCTCACCTCCTCCTCATCACTGAGGTGTCTCCCGATTTCTGGTTCACAGATGTGAATCAATTACTCCTCTATGTCATTGAGGTCTTCTAATTCCCTCATCCTCCTTCTAAAATCTTGTTGCTGCTTTCTGGCCAACAAATTTTGAACAAGCCATTTTCCCTTCTTGTTCAGAGGACATTCGTACCTCCAGTGTACCATTGCCTCCTGTTTCATCCTCAATACTAGCTTTTCCATATTTTCTCTTATCTCATTAAGCTCCAGATCCATCTTTGGATTTATTTTCTTCTTTCGGCCTTCTCTTTGACCACACCCATGGCCTTCAGTAGCCATTTCCACCTTCTACGTGCCCTCCTGGAAAGCCTATGGATCACTCTACATCTGAAAATATCTCCATCTTCTCTCACATCTCACCTAGATGTTTAAATTTTTGTTGTTGTGCACATGCAACAACCTTCTTAGAGCATCAGTACCCGGTTTCCTCCTTTCACCTATTGCCTACAGGAAAATTCAAATTCTGACACCACCTGATGTAATCATGTTATTTCTTCTTTAGTGTCTTTTTCCTCTTTCTCTTTCACCTGAAATCTACAAATGAAAATATAAGCGCTGATACCACCTGGTACCAGAGTATCTCCTGTCACCGTCTCTCTCTTTTCATGGTGTCTGCAAGAAAAATTATGGCTCTGATACCACCTGATGTAGCCCCCTTACTCTCCCGGGGTTCTGTGACCTTCCGATCTAGGATATTTCTTTCACCTGAGTCAGATCGACTCTTCGGGCTCCCATTTGAACCCAAAAAAATTATACATAGGCCCCTTTTTCTCCTTTAGGTGCAGGTCCTGTGATAACCACATCCTTTGTTTGCGCGATCTAGGCGCTCTTTAATTTGTGGGCGCTAGATCCTTTTCACTAGCCCCTTCCTACATATGCCCCTAGGCTATGACCTTGCACAAATGCATGATTTTGGGTGTGGGCAAAAGTGGTTTTATACCAACCCTCTTTTCGCCCCGCAATTCACCTCCAACTGCCACGTAGCCCTTTGTTAAACCTGTGGTTCCAATTGTGGCCCTGTAAAGGAAAATTAACATCTGAGCATGTCTTGGCCCTGCAATCATTCTCATCCATCGATATCCAATCCCTTGGTGATGATCAGTGATCAATGAATTCTATTTATCCTCCCTTTCATGTATTATTTCCTCCTTCCATGCTCGATCCCATATCTCCACGATCTCTTGACACATAGCTCCCTTATAAATCAATGACTACGATTGATTTTGGCTTTCCGGTCTTTGAGAGTTTCAATTCTCAATCATTTCTCTTCCCTGTATAATAATATTCCAAAGTGGAAGATATGTCGACACCTGTCCCTTTAAATATGCGGCCAGGATCTCCTCCGCGAATCTGGCCTTCGGGAATCTTAATTCTCAAATTCCTATTTTTTCCGGAGAGATTTCTCCGAAATGGCAGATTGTCTGCCATGTGTCCTCTTCAATCGACGGTTCAACTCTCGCTTTAGGACTTTGGCCTCCTCGATCAGATCAAAATCCCTTCAAATCCCTTCTCTATCAACGATTGAGATCTCCTCCAGGTCTTCAAACTTTTCCTCCTCTACTTTCTCTCAAAGTTCTAGATATGGCGCCGCATGTCCCCCTTCACATCGACAACTATCGTTGTTTTTGGGACTTCGGCCTTCAGGATTCTCAAACTTCAACAAATACAAACCTCCAGAGTGAATCCTTCCGGAGTGTTGAATCCTCTGACACCTGTCCTTCTCTAATCCAACAACTATCCATTGGAGTGAATATTCATCCTCCATGTATCCCCTCGTAGATCAATGATCCACGTCCTTTCCTTTGGGATCTATGACCCTGAATGCTTCAAGATTTGGCGCTTCAGGATATTCCGAAACACAAATTCTCAAAAACCCCAGAGTAAGATCCTCTGAAGTTCACGATCTGGTGACACCTGTCCAACCTAGATCAACAAATCCCAGCTACTTCGGTTGTTTGGGCTTCGACGATCTCAAAATTTCATCCTTTGCGTTCTCCCAAAGTGTTTTCACCTAGAGTTCACGATATTTCTCCACGTGCCCTTATGGATATGAAAATCTAGATTCTCTTTGGCTCTTCGACGCTTCGGCTATTCGGGCTTCGAGAGTTTCAAAATCCTATTCACTCATTTCTCCCAGAGTGCTTTCACCTGAATTTGATGGGTTTCTGCCACACGTCCTCCTAGATGATGGACAGTCCCAAATGATTTCAGGACTTCGAAACTTTAACAATTCTACCCTCCTGTGTGTACACAGTGTTAATTCTCATGCACCTTCGTCTGGATCCAATGATTATTGATCCTCTATGCTAAGATCCAATGGATGAGATTTGTTTCTGTCTTATGCGCTTCCTCTATTCACTGGACTCTGATCTAATAGTCCAGGCTTCTACCCACAAACGATCTGATGACTGTTGTCACTCCTCCTCCTGATATTTTGACTTTTTCTGACTTGGAAGAGTTTTGTTAGTGTTCAAAGTTTTCGGCCTTTGAACTTTCTCTTGCGAACCCAACTATCTTGGGTCTCGCTTACACTCTTGAAAGCATTACCTCTTTTGAGATTTAGGACTTAGAATAAGTCCGTCTTCCATGCACCCCCTAAATTATATATTCTGAGCTTGGTCTCCTCGAAGATTTCAATCTCCCACACACTCCTTGTGTTTCTTGTATTTCGTCAAACTCAGTTTCGAAGGATTTCTTGAAAATAAATTATTCTCTCCCTCCTGGCGTTCTCCTTGCTCGATGCACACCTTGTAGAGATTCTCCTTACAGAGTGTTCAATAACTCTGTCTCTTTACGAACTCAACACAGAGTTATTTCTGTGCACTCCTTGCACTTCTGCTGATCAAGGTTCAACTCTATCCCTCCTAATCTTATTTGAGGTTAACTCGCCTCCATCAACGCACTCCTTGCGGACAAATGTGCACTCCTTGCACTTGAAACTCAAAGATGAGAAACAATTGAAACTCATATAGCACTTCACCAGTTCATACATTCAAAACATGAATGACATATAAAAATATAATAATGAAGACAAATACATAAACACACTATATGCAGGAAAAAATGTTTTTCTATTATCTCTATGTGTCTATACAGATGTTTACAAAAACTAGATTGCAACAGAGTCCTAGTTCTCTCAAGTTATCCTATTCTAACTCTATCCTGAGTTATGCTTCTAAGACCTCTCTTCTAAGATCTATCTCTCTCATTTTACAAAAGAGATCTCTACGAGCTTATCCTCTCCTTCACTGTCTCAGTTCCATCACTGTCTTAGTTATGACACCATACTCCTACGAATCATTACATAAATGATGATCCAGACCTGACTCAAACTTAGACCTGATTACAAGAAACCATTTAAGGCAACCATATCCACTACCTGTACAAAGGCATGGCTCGGTTCTTATGACCTTACAACACAAATCTCTAAAGGATCAATTTTCTAATTTAAAAATGAGAGGGTCAATGCCTCTCCTTCTCTGAAATGAATGTTGATGTGTTGGAATGCTGGCGCGTTGTTGAGGTGGAGCGATGCTCCTGCATCAATCCTTCTTCCACACCGATTCATCTTCTCTCTCAGTAATCCTAATATGGCCTGAATGGAGCACATATATATAATTGTTCCATGAATGAGAAATATTACTGACCAAGCCCAATGTTACTGGACTCATCCATCCTTGCTGCCAAAGGGAGGTGGAGACTGGATATGCTACCTGAGATAAGAAGTGAATATCATGCATGTGGATCCTTTCATTTAATTCATTAGGAAGAATATCAGAAATTACACACCCCGACCAGGGATCAACCCATATTCGAACCCGATTACCATTTCCCACTCTCCAAGCTAAACCATCACCGATCACAAGGAAGAAGGAGATAATCGCCTTCCAAATAATGGAGCAATTTGGATGGGAGTTTACTGGTTTTCAAAACCAATATTCTAAGGAATCTGGGCATATTTATTGGTGCTCCACTACTCTAGTCCAGAGTATGGCAGATGAAAGAAGTCTCCATACATTTTTTTTTGCCAAGGCTTTTGAGAACAAAAATATATTTTTCAGGCCCCAACCACCCAAGGATTTGGGGCAACAAGATGATCCCACTTAGATGAAAGGGGAGTATGTTTATCCTGAGGGTCGGACCAGATAAAATGAAAACAAATTCGTCTGGCCTTATCCATAATTCCTCTATGAACCCAAGCTAGGGACATCTAGTAGACATGGATAGCTTCCAAAACATATTTGTCCAAGGTAAGCCTTACTACCCTTGACAACTACTTGAAGCTCCAACCTTTTATTCATTTTTCTAGTTTTTCCATTAGCTAGCGCCAGTTAACCTTTTGATAATAATTTGATTTTAGTTGGAAAAAAAAGTATTTGATACCTTCTGAGAAATCTAGAGTTAGGAAGGGAAAGAAGGATTGATAGAAATCTACAACCTCCACCTCCACGCCAGTAAAAGATATGATGGATTTTTGGGCATTGATTATCATACCAGAAGCCATCTAAAATAGATTGATGATCTATGTAAGTTTTTCCACATCTCTAGATCGCCCACTGCAGAATATTAGCACATCATCCACGAAGAGAATATGTGTAATTTTTTGGCCAGGGTTAACTAAAATTCCTTGAAAGTCCCCCAAGCTGACCGCCTAAGCAATATCATGATTAAGACCCTAGCCACCAACATAAATAAAAGATGAGATAGAGGTAAACCCTGTCTTAGGCCACACTCATACTGAAAGAAAGGAGAGACAGATCGCGGTTATGAATGCGATCACCCTTTTGATAAAGAAAGCTTCGAACCCCATATGAGTAAGAAGGAGCCTGAGATAGGAATAGTTGAAATGATCAAAAGATATGGATAAGTCAATTTTCGGGATAACCCCCTGATATTTGGAGGTATTTATACTATGGGGCCCTCCTGTGCCACGCCAATCGCTTCGTGAATCTGACGACTTTCTAGAAAACCAAATTTCTCTTTAGAGATAGTGCTCGAGAGAATGGGATTTAATCTTTGAGCAATATTTCTAGCCATGATTTTGTAGAGACAATTGCAAAGGGAAATAGGCCTAAAGTCATCAAAGGTTTGAGGCTCATCCAATTTAGGGATGAGAGAAATAAAGGTCAAATTGATAGGTGCGTGCAGTCTCCCATTCCTTCTGGATTCTTCAACTACTTTTAGTAGGTCAGCACCAAGGAGCTCAAAGAACCCCAAATAGAATTCTACAATCCACCCATCCGAACCAGGACTATTATATTTTTGAAAGTTGTGTAGAATTTCTTTGATTTCTTATTCAGTAACTTCAACAAATATATCTATGTTTCCTTCCTCATAAACAAATCTAGGAAAGTGAAGATCCAACCTTATAATGTCTACAATATTGGCTCTCCGATCGGCCTTGAAAAGGGTCTGGAAGTGGTTTTTCCCCATCTTGGCCAGTCCTTCAAATGAAGAAATTGAAGTTTCCCCTTATCCCTTCTCTTCATATGCCATTCAACTTCGTTATCATCCAAAAACTTCGTTTGTTGGGTCTCCAATGCTTTAAGATCTACTTTATCCTCCAGCGAGATAAATCCACCATCCACAGACTGGGAAATATGATCAAGCTGAGCTTCAATTTGTATTAGTTCCCGGTCCTCTCTGGACCACTTATCATGAGTCCAAGGGGTCACTAGCTACTTTATTCACCTTAAATTAGCCACAAACTAAATATCCATTGGGAGGTCAGTTCCCTGGTAATAGACAACCCAGTTCTCCTTCACTATTTTGTGAAAGTCATCATCAGATAATCAGTTTGCATTGAATTTAAAAGGGCTGGAAGGCCTCTTGGGGCCTCCTTCAATTTCAATCCACATCGGAGAGTGATCAAACTCACCCTCACTACTAATCCATTGAAGGAACTGAAAAGGAATATCCAAAAGGGATTCCAAAACCAAAAAGGGTTCAAGTTGTTTTTCCACTTGAGCCTCTCCCGACCTCATGTTCCTCTAGGTGGGAAGGAGATTGAGTGGAGAAATATCTATGAGACAATTTTCAAAAATAAGGTAGGTAAAAAGTTTTTTTTTAGGGTATAGATGAGCAGGAGGTCCCCAAAATTCAGCTTCCCCCAATGAGAAGTTTAGATCTCCTCCCAAGATAGTATTCTCAATCTTGAGTAGGTTATTCTTTAGCAGAGAGTCCCAGAATGGATCACACTTAGTATACAATCCATACACATTTAAAAACATGAATTCCATTCCCACTCCCTCCATGAGTAAATCCACCCTCGAAAAAGAGTTCAGATCCTAGGAGTTTAATTCTTTCACATATCGAGTATTCCACCCGATCACCAATCCCCCGGAGCGACCATTAGCATCAGTTCCTATGAACTTCCAAGAAGGAAAAATAGAGTCCAACATCCTCATCACATAAACCTCAGTAGACATTGTTTCTTGGACGAGAATAACACTTTGTTGATTCAAGATAATCAACCGCTTCATGGAAAAAAATTTCTAGGGGCTCTCCACCCCCCTACAGTTGAAGGAGAGAAACTTCATGGGGGAACACCCTCAGGGGTATGAGCTACTCTATGGGCCATGAATATGGAATGTTGTCTACTAGATGCAATGTCAACTAGAGCACAACTTTGCTCCTTTGAGAGATGTGAGATGCACCCTCTACCCTTTTTGATGTTTTGTAGATCAAGGTTCAAACCAAGACCAAAACCACCTAGAATTGTGGACATGATGTTTTTGTTCCAAAGGTGGAAACGAATGGAAAAATCCTCAGATCCAGCAGTGGAGGGGTTATCTGATGCATTTGATGAAGGGGCACCAAAAATGGAGGCCAGGATGAGGGAGCATGAGGCTATAGGAGGAGACGAAGAGGTTAAGGGAGTATAACGGTCCCAAGAGCTCGAGGGTTAAGGGAAGGGGAGGTCCTGAAAGGAGGGGGGATCCATTTTTAGATCATTTAGAGACATAATTAAACCATTAATAGGAAGTGGAATAGAGAGATGCATACCTAGAAAATATCTATGAGGATGAAATATATGTGGCCCATGGAGAAGGAAAACCTCGGATCTATCCGCAGCCGAGAATTGGACTAGGAAGAGATATACAATGCTTGTGGCTAGCTCATGGCTAGTTGATTCCACATATTGAATTAAGGGAGGAGTACATAAGGAGAATGAATGATCCATCGAGGAAGGAACAAATCTAGAGCCATCACTAGCAGGTGTTCCTTAATGATTTATGAACTGAGTAGGAGAAGAATTATCTGCCCGGCCTCGGTAGGGGAGAGGGAAATCCTTAATAATGTGTCCATATTTAGGATAATGCCTACACCTAAAGGGAACCTCGTCATAATCCAGAATTTGAGTACGAGTGCATCCCTTGTCTTCCATCTTGAATTGTTTCTGTAGTATGCCCCTAACATTGAGGGAGACAAGAATATGAGCCACAGACATCTTCCCCGTCTCTTTTAAATACATATATGCAGTTATGAAATCCCCCAACAAGTTACCAATTTCCTGAAAAAATTTAACTGACCAGAAGTGCGGAGGGAGACCAGTCAAATAGACCCAAATAAGAATCAAGTCCATTTTTTCACTGCTTCATCAAATGATGGTTCCCACTTCTTCACTAAAATTGGGGAGGAGTCAACACACCATCCGCTCAACAACACTTTATTGGCTTGAAAAACTTCAATTTTTTTTTATCATGAACCACCCTTTTGATAAACGACTAATCTGCAGAAGAGAATTGTAGGAGGAACCCCACGACACAACCACCTAGGACTATAGGTTTTTGAGACTAAAATCTCTACCATATGCTTTCTTGACAAGGGTTTTGTCCTCCATCTCTGAAGCTTCAACCATGGTGATATCTTATCCCCAAAAAATATTTGATTCTACTTAGGAGGCCAACACACACTTGTTTTTCCTTCACCACTTGTGACCGAGACTTTGAGGAGAGGAATTATATAAGGGAAAAGGAACACCAGAGCCCCCCCTGAATCACCATCCCAACCATTGATATTGGTAGGGTCAAGACAAGATGCGATAAGCCCAAATTTAGGTCACGACGGTTGTTGAGTCCATTTTTGTGCTTCCATTTTGCTCTATAAACCATACTTTTGCCTCTTTATCTATCCATTTTTCCTTCATTTCATTCCACATTTTCCATGAAACAGCCTATGCAAGGTATATTTGTCATTCTTTAGCTTAAGAAT
>ML800437.1:226258-245497 GCA_009831015.1 Picea engelmannii | reverse complement strand
TCATTGTCCCAATAAAAGTCAAAATAAATATTTGGTAGTTTTTTTCTAGTGCTCGACAGGTTTAAATGATATCATGGCATCTTCTTTAATGGAAGTTAAAGTGGATCTTTTTTTCACATAGTAATTATAGTACATATCATTATTTAATTTTCATTATCCCAATAAAAGTCAAAATAAAGATTTGGTATATTTTTCTTGGTGCTCGGTATTGAGGTTGGCTAACATGAGCCATGGCTACTTTAACATATATACTACAAATTTAAGCTAGGATTAAGCTACTACCTTTGAAGATTCATCCTCCAGAGACGAGTCAATGCTACTTTTCTTGAAATAATGTATAAAACAATGATTTTAGGTTCATCTTGTTATTTTTCTTGCATGTCTGCGATTTCACCTTTCAATTACCTATTTTACCTTATCGTTTTGTATTAGCCTTATGGAAAGCCTCTAGGAGTTGAATTTGCAAGCTTAAAACAAATCTTGCAAATTGGAGCTAGAAACATGTTTTTCTCTCTATAGCGTCATTGGCTTGAATTGCAGTTCTTGCTGCTATATCCCTTCTTGGCAGGGACTTTTGGCTCTACAACTCCCCTTGTTCAATGTTGCATTGCGTTGTTTTTTTGATAATTTGTTCAATATGATTTGAATAAGAGATCATGCGATCCACAAAAAAACATCGACTATACTATTGTTTCTATTGGCTAGCATATACCAATCATTAACATGCATTAACATGGACATATTCTTCTTATGATGAGGCTTCATCCAAAAGAATGTGATGGCTAAGCCTTATTCCTCTCAATAATGCTTTCATATCTAAATTTTGTCTTTTAGACCCATTGACATTTCACCACTTTTTTTCTTTGTATTCGAGGAAATAAATATCACTTTTTATTCCTCACAAAGGAATGAAATTCATCAACGATCATAAAAAACAATGAGATGGCTAAGCCTTATGCCTCTCAACAATGCTTTCATATCTAAATTTTGTCTTTTAGACCCATTGACACTTCACCACTTTTTTCTCTTGTGTTCAAGGAAATAAATCTCAATTTTATTCTTCACAAAGGAATGATATTTATCAATGATAAAAAATATCCCAGTTATGTTGATCATGTGCATCTGCATATGTATCAGGGTCACATGCCTCTAGCACACATGAAATAGAGCAACACTGCCACACTATTTATGACCACCATTTTTCCTTGACTCATTTATATTACTTGCATCAACCTAAATAGCTTCAATCATCTTCATTACCCTTGTAGGAAGAAAAAGGTCCCTTGTAAATGGATTTCTTACAGCAAAATCACCATTAATGGAATGAGCAAGTGGTCCAAATCTTATGGTTGACCATTTTGTAGAAGGTTGACTACAAGTCAGTTCTTGTACATGAGTCGATTGTCTACTCAATAAATCTATTGACAAATTGGTGGATGTGGTATAATAGTTAGTTGATCTAGAATTTTGCATAATTTCAAGTGGATCATTGTTGAACTATCTAGAAGATGAGTTCAACAAAAAAAAACTTGAAGCCTTCTCATAAAATACAATGTCCCTTCTACAAATAATTTCCTATTTGCTTGGATCAAACAACGTGTAGGATTTTGACTCATCAAAATAGTGCATCATAAAATAAGCATGACTCTTTTCATCTAGATTCTTTCTCTTGCCATCTAGAATATAATCCCAAGCAATGCATCCAAACATTACGTGGTTCCCCATTGAGGGTTTTCTCCCACTCGAATTCTCAAGATGATTCATATCCCATACAAGTTTTGTTGGAATCATGTTTATAAGGTAGTGTGAGCATTATACAACCTCTATCCAAAACTTAGTCAAATTTCCTTTGGCTTGAAGAAAACATAGTGCCATTATGACCTGATTATTCATTTCAACAACACCATTCTATTGAGTCGTGTAAGATATAGATGTATGCCAACAATTACCATTTTTGATAAGTAGATTTCAAAGGTTTTACTCACATATTATCCTCCTGTTAGCATATATTCTTGCAAGGGAGTGTTTTCCCTTCAATGGCGGCCATTGGATGACCAAGTGCGAAGAAGGGGGGCTTAAAAAACCCCACAAATGTGTTTCAACCAAAGTCGGGGCGCATTCTTCTAAGGTGCACATGTATCGAGACCAGGGAGAGTGCCACTTCGGGAATTTTGAATTTGAGAAAGGCACGAAGGAGATATGGGATGTCCAAACTAAGGGATACGTGGTGCACGATTGGCATTTCGTGATTTCGCGAGGTGGAGCGATCAAGAAATAGAGTTTTAAAACTCGTGAAATGCGAAATCGTGAAATGATCTAAGTCGTCCTTGTCAGCAGGACGTGTGGCACACGATTAAGCATTTCGTGATTTCAAGGAGGGCTCATGGTATCAGTGTCTGATCACATGGGAAGCAGGTATGGAAAGAGGGGCTAGCGCTCATTGCTTAGCTGGCGTTTTGTATTTTCATGGAAAATATCATGGTCATCCATTTTGAAGAAAGTCTGATCGTCGATCAGAGTGGGCCATTTCACAGAAGCAGGCATCGGGACTTTTCAAATCAAGTGGAGTGAGAACCCCCGAAAGACGAAATCCTGAAATTTCATAGGGCATGCATAAGGTCCTGGCCCGAGGTCATGTGGAGCATTGGATAGGAGCTGTGCCAAGAGCCGAAAGTGATCATTTTGGTTTCATCAGAAGATCAGCATGGTTTTGAAACGTTGGTCTTGACTTGGAGGAGTCGCGAGCGTCTCTTGGAGCATTCATGGGCGTCAGGCTCTGTCCCAATCCCAATGCAGTTAATTAATGGAAATGAGAGGAGGTAGCTGAAACCTCGTTTCATCCCATAAATGGAAAGCATGGAAAGGCCAGCCATGGAAGCATACTGTCAACCCAAGGACCCTCTGTCAACGGATTTTCCTGCAAAGCCCATACCAATTTGAGATCGTGTCTGACAGAAGAACACAAGTGTGGTCAGGTAGAGGACGGCGAAGATGCCTAGCATTGAATGTAATGACCAGAGCATGTTTTTGAAGGGAGTAGTTTCTCTGAGTATATATACTCAGTTTTCATATTTTGTAAAGGTCGAATGGTTGATCCAAGCTCCCTGCTATTGTAATATTTTTATGAAGAACAATGGTTCTCTAGTTATGTATTTGTTTTTGAGACAACTTGATTAATCTAAGTCAACTTTATTACTCCATCTTATTTGCCTTTGATACTAAGAGAGATCGTGTGTGATTGATTCACTTGGATTGTTGTAACTGTATTATGATAAATGTTTGGTTATAGTATTGTTATGATTTCTTTCATCTTCCTTGAAATTTGAATCCAAGATGACCTTGTGTTTAAGTTTTTCCTCCTTAGACTGCTGGAAAATTTGATGTTCATAGCAGACTTCTACACCTTTCTCACTAAATCTTCCTCCTACTCACCCTTACTTCAACTTACTAACTAAATTTTATTCAAGGCCTCAATGGTTGGTGCATGCTAGTCCAGATTTCTGAGTTAGAACGTTATTATCATTTAGTCCTCTCCATTTTATCACCTAAAACTCATTTACATTTACTGTATAAACTGATGAGTACTGGGCTTACCTTCAATGCAATCTGAAGGTGACTTCTAGTTGGCTAAGGATTTTCCATTCCTTGAGGCATATGTTCTTGACAGCCCTACCGATGATGATAGCGTTGAATATTTCATGACTGTGGAGGCCTTGCATTCTGCTCCTGACGTGCCTGTTATACCAAGATTTGATGATTATTCAGATGAGGAGCAACAGAGCCCCACATCGCAATTTTCCCACCAGAGGAGAAACTGACCTGTATATGATAGCGACGAGTCGGATTATGAGCTGGATATGTAGGATTTCTAAGAACACACTACCGATCCCTATCCTTTATTTGTCAAAGAAAATCATCATGAGGAAATCAACCATCCCAGGTCTGCAGAAGACGTTGAGCAGCATGATGAAGACCAGAGCTTTCTCACGGGTTCGGTTTATGATGATTATGAATCTGACCCTTGGGAGAGCCAAGAAGAAGAACCAGAAGAACCAGAGGAGCAACAGGAGGGGTAGTTTATCTCTTGTCCAGAGCCTGTAAGCAAGAAACCATCACCTGAGACCAATCAGCCTGCATCAGCTCCTCTTCCACCTGTGCTTATCAGAGAAATTCAGCCACATGTGAGCAACTGTGGAGCAGATCAAGCTACCTATTACAAATTTTCTAGGATCTTCCACTCATTCTATGAGCCTGTCAGCGAGTACATGGAATGGCATTTCCTTCATATCTTGGAGCCGCCCTATTTCATCTCAACTTCATCCTTTGAAAGGGAGTTGGGGGGTGTAAACATTCTGTTGTCACAGTTGCGTAAGATGCTAGTGATCATCGACAGAGTAAAGGAGCTTCCATTTAGGAAGTTACTTGAATGGCTATGGTGGAAATTTGCTTTCACCTAAAACCATGTATTAAAATCAATTAGTTTAGGACTGTACATAAATAAGCTCCTTGGAGCATGTGTGTTTTGTTTTGTTTTACTTATCGGCCTGTATTTTTCAGCAGGATGTTTTGGGGCTCGACTCCATAGCCCAACATAAGGCATCTGGAACTGCAAAAGGAGATCTTAGATCCTCGCAGGGAGGACTCTATCCCCCGTGCAGCCTAATGTTAGCACATATTCTTGCAGGGAGTGTTTTCCCTTCAGTTTCGACCCTTAGATGACCAAGTGCGAAGAAGGGGGGCTTAAAAAACCCCACAAATGTGTTTCAACCAAAGTCAGGGCACATTCTGCTAAGGTGCGCACGTATCGGGACCAGGGACAGTGCCACTTAGGGATTTTTGAATTTGAGAAAGGCATGAAGGAGATCTGCGTCGTCCAACCTAAGGGATACATAGCGCGCAATTGGCATTCCGTGATTTCGCGAGGTGGATAGATCAAGTAAAAGAGTTTTAAAACTTGTGAAATGAGAAATCGCGAAATGATTTGAGTCGTCCTTCTCAGTAGGACGTGTGGCACACGATTAAGAATTTCGTGATTTCGGGGAGGGCTCATGGTCTCAGCGTCTGATCACAAGGGAAGCAGGTCTGGAAAGAGGGGCTAGCGCTCATCATTGAGATGGAATTTCATATTGTCGGGGAAAATATCGTGGTCATCCATTTTGAAGCAAGTCTAACCGTTGATCAGATTGGGCCATTTCGCAGAAGTGGGCATCGGTACTTTTGAAAGCAAGCGGAGTGAGAACACCCAAAAGACGAAATCCCAAAATTTCATAGGGGATGCATAAGGTCATGCCCGAGGTCACGTGGAGCAATGGATAAGAGTTGTGCCAAGAGCCAAAAGCACTCTTTTTGGTTTCATCAGAATATCTGCATGGTTTCGAAATGTTGGGCTTGACTTGGAGGATTCGCAAGCGTCTCCTGGAAGCATTCATGGGCATCAGGCTCCGTCCCAATCCCAGTGCAATTAATTAATGGAAATAGGGGGAGGTAGTTGAAACCTCGTTTCACCCCGTAAATGGAAAGCATGGAAAGGCCAGTCGTGGAAGCAGACTGTCAACCTAAGGACCCTCTGTCAATGGATTTTCCTGCAAAGCCCATACTGATCCGAGATCGTGTCTGACAGAAGAACACAAGTGCGGTTAGGTAGAGGAAGGCGAAGACACCTAGCATTGAATGTAATGACCAGAGCACGTTTCTGAAGGGAGCAGTTTCTCTGAGTATATATACTCAGCTTTCATATTTTTTAAAGGTCGAATGGTTGAGCCAGGCTCCTTGTTATTGTAATATTTTTGTGAAGAACACTGATTCTCCGGTTATGTATTTGTTTTTTAGACAACTTGATTAATCTAAGTCATCTTTCTTACTCAATCTTATTTGCCTCTGCTACTGAGAGAGTTCATGTTTGATTGATTCACATGGATTGTTGTAACTATATTATGATAAATGTTTGGTTATAATACTATTATGATTTCTTTCAGCTTCCTTGAAATTTGAATCCAATATGACCTTGTGTTTAAGTTTTTCCTCCTTAGGCTACTGAAAAATTTGATGTTCATAGCGAACCTCTATACCTTTCGCACTAAATCTTCCTCCTACTCACCCTTACTTCAACTTATTGAATGAAGTTGAACGTTATTATCATTGAGTCCTCTCCATTTGATCACCTAAAACTCATTTACATTTACTATGTAAACTGATGGGTACTGGGCTTACCTTCAATGCAATCTGAAGGTGAATTCTAGTGCTAACACCTCCATTGTTAAATCTTAGACACATCAAAAGTCAATTCCATTACTTTTTAGAAAATGACCTAAATTCCTTAAATTTGTCAATAACAAGATCCTTATTCTTCAAGAAATATACCCAAATATAAGTGAAAAAATAATCAATAAAATTCAAAAACATAATTTACAAGTCTATACCCAAGCCACCATGGAAAACTTCTATAACTAAAATATTAGTACCAAAGTTTCATAATAAAAAATAAATTATTAAGGAAATGAATTTTTTTTTTGTTTATTTTAAGTATTTGATAAATTAGATACGAAAATAATATGTCAAAGAGTCGTGAAAAAAAATTCAAAATCATTATTAGTCTTGTCAAAGCCAAGATGTATACATTTAGACGATCCATTAAAACGCATTGCATACCACTACTTTCCTCTCTATCTATATTTTTCTATATTTAATTTTGCCATGATTTTTGAAAACGATATATTAAACTGATTTTTCGGAATATTAAAAACTGGTTTTCAAAATTTTGAAATTGGATTTTCTAATTTTTTAAATGGATCATAGCACTGATTTGACTAAATAAACAAAGGTAATTGTTAGACGATTACAAAATTAAATTGAAGAAAAAACTAGTGATCTTGGAAGCCCGACGTGTTGGGTTATTTTTACATTAAAACAAAGGTTGTATGGCAACGCAGTCCCTGCCGAGTTAGTTGAGAAATATATGTTGAACAGTGAAACTTAATATAACTAAATGCACAAGTAATGAATATTTTTTGTCAAAAGATAATAATTGAGGGTTGTTTGTTATTCAAAATGTATATTTTTTGTCAAAAGATAATAATTGAGGATTGTTTGTTATTCAAAATGTATAATGAACCGTAAGCTAAATGGAACTATAATATTCATAAATATAATATAAATATAATAATAAATATAATATTAGATAATAAATATAATATAAATATAATAATGCAAAGTACAAATATATGTGTACTTACAAATTATATTTCAGCATAAACCAAACAAATTTTTCACTGGCCTGTCCTCATGAATTAGACTCTAAAAAATAAGAGAATATGCCCTCCTCTTTTATGTGTGTTCATTTGAAGATTGATTATATGAACATAAGCGTTGCCTTTCACCAGACCTTAGTATCACCTATCATGAAACTTAATATAAATAAATACACAAGTAATGAATATGCTTTATCAAAAGATAATAATTGAGGGTTGTTTGTTATTCAAAATGTATAATGAACAATAAGTTGAATAGAACTACAATATTCATAAATATAATAAATATAAAGGAATAGACGTCTTAATTTTATCTATAAATATAACAAATTCTATCTATAAAAATTAAAATAATAAATAACTTAATTTTTTTACTCTTTTATCATATTTTTTTTAAACTTTCATATTAAAATTGATAAAAAAAAATCATCCCAACATTAGTATAACTTCATTTAAAGTGTGCACCAAATAGAATAGGATTTCCAATTGACAAGAACTCATCCAGATCTTCCGACAAATTACTTAGATCTATGCACTATTGCTAAATGGTTGTTGATGACAGTGCAATTATGTGCACTACTGCTAAATGGTTGTTCATGAAAGTGCAATTATGGATGCAGATTGTTTTGTGGTGACCGGGATTGCTGCTAAACCCATGCATGTTAAATCTCAAAGCATAAAAATGACCTTACAACACCATTAGATTTGAAATGAATTTTCTTGCGGAAGATCCCAGAATGCCAACCCAAAACTCCTTCACTTCACATACAGGTTATGTTGACATTGACATTTGGTCTCACCTCCACAAAAACGTGTATGGAAGCCCCCACCTTGACTCGCCCCTAAAGTGTCGATAGGCCAACAAAATCCTTTTAATAATAGCCAGAGGTGAGCAAGTTGCAACTGAACCCAACCATTTCATAAGAGAAGCGAACGGAAATTAAATGGAGAAATATCCAACGCATAAATTGACTCTGGGAGAAATGTTATTTCTGACGCAAATTCCATAATCATATTTGAAGGAAGCTTCGAGTTTTACGTGGCGTGTCTAGGTCCTCTGAATAATGTTTGGGTTTGTAGAGGCTTGCACTAAATACTCCATCAACGATTCGACCACTGATGGAATTACCCGACAGCTGGGCACTCTCTCCATTGTCACGGGTAATAGAGTTATTCCATATTGGTACGACATGGACCTCTAGTATAACTCTATTACTATTACGGATGGTTTTAATGGATACCTCTAACGGATGGTTTTCACTTACGGTCTTCAGATTGGGATCGAGTATTCTTTTGATCAATTTGCGAGCACCAACAAACAACCAATTTGGACACTTGAGATCGCTTTTGAATATCTGTACATGACATTGTGTTAACTCAATGCGAGATTATGACTAATCTAGTAAAAAATTTAAACCAGTTGCCAACATTGCAAGATTTATGTTTCCAAATGGCAACTAGCCCGTCAAAAGAACAAAGAGCATGCCAACGCAAGACCAAAGATCAGCAGTGGCACCACCGTATCCTCTATCAGCCATCACCTAAGGCAGACAACCATTTAACAACCCAAATATCAATTGAAACTCTGATTAACTCTGGATTTGTAGTATAAACTCCCGGATAAGTTTTTATCTCACGTACCACGTAATTGGGGCTTCCACAAGTAGTATGTAGTAAACCCATCTGCCTGGAATTCCAGGTTCACAGATGATATCAGAGATCCCTCTCAACAATTATTGCATTATTTCCATTTTCCAAATGTAATTGCAGACATACCCTCAATTGTTGAGGCAGAGCGCTGAGGCCGAAGTCAGATATCTTCAAGTTTCCCTTTGAATCCAACAGAACATTTTTAGGTTGATCATTCAGATTCAACAAATAATGTTTACGTCATATAAAACGGGTAGAACTAAGAATCATCATACTACAATGATATGTGGTTTTCACTGCATATATATACCTTCAAATATCTGTAGTAAATACCCCTGCTATGACAATATCCTACTGCGTCAATAAGCTACTGGAAATACTTTCTTGCTTCATTTTCCTCCAGCTTGCCATCACATGACTGCACATGGAAAAGGGAGATTAAGTTTTAACACCACATGGAAGCAACAACCGCAGAAAAACAAATCTATGTGGATATTAGGGTAGACACCATCCATTCAAACCTAGAGATTTATGAAGCAAAAAAAGAAAAATAAAGAGAAAGAAAGAAAGAATCTCCGGCTCAAAATTTGAACTTTGGTAAATCTATGTGGATAATAAATTTTGCAGTCAACCAACAAATCAGGTACCTCCGAAACTCGCAATCCTTTAAATTCAACCAACTCAAAACCCTAGCATTTCCGCTAGTATAACATTAGGTAAAGGCTATGCCTTAAATTTCCTCGAGGATTTAATATGTGGATTACCGCTAAATCTAAACATTTATGAAGCAAAAAGCAAACATATGAGTAAAACTTCAAACCTGGTTAATCTATAACAATAAATTTGCAGGAAACCAACAAGGGAAATACCTCTGAAATCGCAGACTACGGAGAAAAGTTATCAAATTAATAACATATCTGCCATGACAAATTGTTAGGTAAAGGCTATGCCTTAAATTTCCTCGAGGATTTAATATGTGGATTACCGCTAAATCTAAACATTTATGAAGAAAAAAGCACAAATATGAGTAAAACTTCAAACCCTGGTTAATCTATAACAATAAATTTGCAGGAAACCAACAAGGGAAATACCTCTGAAATCGCAGACTACGGAGAAAAGTTATCACATTAATAACATATCTGCCATGACAAATTGTTAAAGTCTGAATATATTGTCGGTTGTTGCCTTCCTTCTTGTTTCAAACTAATAAGAGGATGGTATATTTGTACACCATAAAATCGCCTCCAAAAGGTCAGCTGACACCCAAACATGAAACATTCTTTACTGAGGGATATGATGATTGTGGTTTCATCATTGTTAATTACAAACAGTGAAAAATGTATTTGAATTGTGAACTTTAAACAATTGACTGAAGACTATGTTCTTTGTTTCATTGGGATCAACAATGACGTTTGTTGAATAGAAAATTCCAAGTGTAACATCCAATCAATGCTTAAAAAATTAGTAGAGAGCCCAACACCAAATAGACTTTAACGCAGTACATGTTGCAGGCCTATGATGCTACTTCCCCTGTAGCTTCATTAGTGCAGTTGTATGGCGATAATGTTTAACAATTTGTATGATAACCTAATTTATGAAGTCAATAATAATATTAAAGCGGTAATATCATAAATCTTGTCGTCAAGGATTTCTCTTGTTAGTGCTCCTGTGTAATGACTATAAAATTTCATATTTAAGAAAATCTAAGAAAGTAAGTTTATTACTTAGTGAAAATCTGATTAGAAATGAAGGCATGCTAAATAATAAGGAGATGACAATTTTAATTGGAGATGAATGTCTTACTAATAATTAGTGGCATTTTGTAAATAATACCTTAACTATAAATATAAATATAATAATATTGTTTTCTATTTTATTATATTTTTAAATGATATTTTTTTATGACATCTATATGCATTTGCATAAATAAACTTTATGTTTCATCATATACATGGTTTCTTCAAATATAAACTCTATGTAACTAAGACAATATAAAACATTTCACAAATCTATGAATCAATAACATGATTCATTTCACAAACATACGAATCACTAAATATAAAATTGTTTATCATCAAAATTCCCTTTGGATGTACAATTATGTTAAGCAACCATCAACTATTATTTATTCACTTTTGATGGTTAGTGCAAACCTGAGCTTATACTTAAATTAGGTGTCTTAGTGAACTTGTCATTTGAATTATTTCAAGTTAATAAGTTAATTAATATGTTAATGGTAAAAATTCATTCATTTTGAAGTAAGCTTTTGCATCTTGAATAAATTTATTGTACTTATCTTCACAATATTAAATATCAAAGTATGATGCACTGCGATTACTAAAAATAAAATTGCTAATCATTAAAATTCTCTTTTGGATGTACATTTATGTTAAACAACCATCAAGTATTATTTATTCAATGTTGATGGTTAGTGCAAATCTGAACTTGTATTTTAAGTAGGTCTCTTAGTGTGCTTGTCATTTGAATTTTGTGGGTTAGTTTCATGTGTTAATATGTGGAAACTTATTATTTTGCATCTTGAATAAAGAGATAATTTTCTCAACTACACTTAGTTATAAATTGTCATCTAGTAAATAAATCTGTTAGAAACTGAAAACTGAAATGGAGCAACAGCTCTTCCTCCATCCCTTGTGAGCCTATGTGGAATTCTTTGAATTCCAACCTTTATGGTTGTGTAGTTATCCGTATTAATTTTTGAAAAATTGATTTATTTTAAGACTATAAAGCTAACCCCTAGTTAACATATTGTTGATGTTTCAAGATTCAAAATGTTAGTCTTTTAAATAATAGTCTTAGTCTTTTAATTATTTAAATTATGGATAAACATAAACCTAAAATAAAGTAACAAAATTAATCATGTTTATAGTTGTAACTATTTATACATATAATTCTATTTAAATTTCTATAACATATTCTCAGTAAATTAAATTATTATAATTTTCTAAAAACATGTCACCTAGAAAGTATTTTTTTTAATTTTATGAATTTTTAATATTATATTTTCTTAAAATAATATTTATCAATTTTAAATATTTAATTTTTAATAATATTATTATTTTGTTTACACTCTCAATACTATTTACTATTCTATTTTTTTGAATTTTATAAATAATTTTTTCTTTTATTTTATTTTTTAATATATTTACATTGCATTAAACCTTATTTTTTAATATATTTACACTGCATTAAATCTCAAATATGTTTATATGTCTAATTTTATTTCTAAACCACCAGCGACGTACCCTATCCATCTTAGGGCGGGCGCACTTAAAGATAAGCCATGGTGCGTGCCTTTAATTAATTAATTCAATAAATTTTGACCACAGGTGGCATGCCTTTAATAATTAATGCAATAAATTTTGACCACATGTCGCATGCTCGCTCGTACAAAGGTGACGTGCCTAAACTCAAACCCACAAAAAGAAACAACTCCCCCTTTTGGTTGGCAGTATCCATCTTAGGGTGGGCACAGTATGCCTGTCATTAATTACTGCATTAAATTTCCATGGAAAATGGCATCCTCGCTTGTACAAAGGGGGAGAAATTTGTAAGCTTGTAGCTTTTCAGAGGCTTCCTCTGTCGGAGAATGAAGCTGGAAGATTGCTTGTCTGTTGCGCTTGCTTCCTTCTGCCACTTGACCTTCTGCTTCTTGCAACTCTCAGCAGAACTAATCCATCTCTCCTAGCGAACACCGAGCTTGGTCCTTATGTGAACCTCACATCTCGGCCTTATGTGAACCTTCCAGTGACTCCTAGCGAACCTTCAAACAGCCCAACACCTACAATATGCCCTTAGCAACCTCATTGCCTAGCGGGACTTGCTACTGGTGCTATTCAGGACCTAAGAGAACCTCGGCACAGCCACCTTCCGAGAACCTTATCTCCGGGATGAGAGAACTTTATCTACCCTCTCGAAAGAACTTTGGCACATAATCATTCAAGGAACATTGATTGCAATAACAGGCAAGTGAAATCGAGAATCATAACATGCGCATAATTCAGAGACAATTTTCAGAGAACATTACACGATTGCAGAAGACTTCTTATATTAATAACAGAGCAAAATATACCAGGGTATTACAAATGAGCAGGATGCTCATAACAGAATGCTCATATTCGCTCACACTTACAAACTCAAAGAGAATGACTCAAAGCTCAGACAGGAGGGAGCTTAGAAGACTCGGACTAACTTACACACTTATTTCCTCTAACTTTTGGAACCAAATTAGAGTATGCAAGTTATATTGTCTGAGAAAGAATTTTTGTACTTCGTAGCTCCCAATGGGGTGTTCATTCTGCTTCATATGTTTCCCAACTTTGAGAGTCATGTATATGAACTAAAGTTTCTGTATCATTTCTAAGATGTACAGAAATTATTAGACAGATATTTTGTAAATGTTCTCTGCTCAAGAAGTCAAGGATGGAGTTATCAGTCCCTTTAATATGCTCGATGGAGAAATCAAAATTGCTAAATAAATCTTTCCATCTAGAAAATTTAGAATCACCAGGGGATTTAATATCTGTGTTCAAAACTTTATTCATCGCTACAACATCTGTCCTTAAAAGAAATTTTTTGTAGATCAAATAGATCTCAAATTTTTGAATAGCATTTAATGCGGCCTTAATTTCTTTATCTAAAGCAGAATAATTATTTTCTGCTGCTTGGCAGAGTCCAGAAGCAAACTATATGATTTCTTCCTTTTTCTTATTACCTTCATTTCTGACTTGTTTAAGTATTGCACCCCAGCCAATGTTATTGGCATATGTCTCAACTATCTTAAAAAGATCATCATCAGAAATATAGAGAATAGGAAGATTTTTTGCTTTAGCTTTTATATTCCTTATTGCTTGTGAGTTTGCTTCTGTCCAGGGACTTGGGTCTTTATTTAATCTATCATTAAGTATCTTTCTATCTTGAGCGCATCCTTTGTAGAAATGGCTTATGTAGTTCAGGTTGCCCAAGAATCTCTGTAACTGATTTTTATCAGTTATTTTATCTGGAAACTTGTCTGCAAATTCTACAACATGTGTCTGTAGAGTCAGTCTCCCATCTTTTATTGTATGGCCTAGATATTTAATTTCAGTTTTGAAGAGTTCAAGCTTTTTCTTTGAGAAGACTAGGCCTGCTTGCTTAATTATTTGTAGAAATTTCCTCAGGTGGTTAAAGTGATGATCTATTGAGGAGGAAAATACAAGAATATCATCAATGTAAACAATAAGCCAATCAAAGTATGGCTTAAGAGTGTCATCCATAACCCTTTGGAATTTTGATGGTGCATTTTTTAAGCCAAAAGGCATCACATTCCATTCATAATGTCCTGCTGGAACATTAAAGGCTGTTTTGAAATTTGTCTTCTTATTTGATGGCTACTTGCCAAAATCCTGATTTTAAATCAAATTTTGAGAAGATCTTTGCACCAGCAATTCTTGTTACCAGGTTGCTCATGTTTGGAATAGGATATGTATCACCAGCTAAGACTTTGTTTAAGGGCTCATAATTCACAACTAGTCTAGGAATGCCTCTTATTTGTTCAGAATGTTTATTTACATAAAATGCATAGCAATTCCAAGGACTAGTGGATTCTCTAATTAACTCTTTCTTGAGTAAGCCCTTAATTTCTTCTGCACACAATCTTTGGTACTCAGTATTCATAGGAATAGCCCTACTCTTGCATGGTTTCCCTTGATAATCTTCTTTATATGGAAGAGAAACTTCATGTTTCTTTTGTTTCTAGAAAGTTGTAGGGTTTTCAGAGCAGCTTGAGTCCATAAATTCTTGTTTTAGTAGAAGAATCTTTTGTTGGATTGCTTCTTTGTCTAGTTGTTCCTTTATTCTAATCCCAATTTGGAATCCTTTTAATTCTTCTATCTTAAGACTCTTATTCCTTATGGTTTGTATCATATCAGAGGTTCTGGGAGTAGAGACAAAGGGAAATTTTACAATGATTTTGCCTTTTCCAGAAGGAACACCGATGAAATAACCTAGCCTATTTCTTGTCACCATAGTAGATCCATGAGAAGAGACAGCTGCAAGAAAAGGTGTTCCAAGGATGCAGGCTATAGGAATGTCTGCTAATAGAAATTTTAGCTTTAAACAATAATCTTTGAAGCAAAGAATAGCTTAGAGAACCTGTAAGGAGATTTATGTTGGAACATTTCCTAATCCAACAGTGCTTGCTTGGGATTTTTGCCAGAGAGTCACAGGAATAACATCTTTGTGTAATAGGTTTAGATCAGATCCTGTGTCTATCAACGTCTTCAATTGAAAAGGTATTTATTGGATTTTTAAGTCAATCAGAACATGGAATTTCTAATGTTGAATCTAAAGAATTTGATCATTTTTCTATTCTGTACAATTTTTTTGTTCTTTGATAGATTTCTTCAATCTACCTATTTCTTTTCCAAGATCTGAAATGGAGATAGTCTGAATAGAACAGCATATAGGATTTACTGTTTGTGGTGTTAGAATCCTTTTTGAGCAAGTCGACGGAAAGATCATTTTTTGATTTTTCCATTCATAGAAGGAAATGAATATATCTTCAGTATTCATAAATTCTTTCCATTGTGTGGCTAGTTTCACCTTTTCCTTGTCTAAAGTGTGTCTGGCAAATAGATCTGCTATTGGATGAGTAAATAGATCCCAGTTCAACATTTCTTTCATCCATTCACATTTCACTTTGTTTTTATTGCATCCTTTCATAAGGGAAAGAAATTTTTGTATCTCAGGAGTAGATGGTTTCCTGATGTCTTCAGGGATACGAACTTGGTATCTCTGATTTATTTCTGTACAAGGATTTGTTTGTATAACTAGGACATGAGAGTCATGGGAAAAAGGAAAGTTGGAACATTGTGGATGGGGACATGGTTCTTTAGATGTAGAATTTGGAGGGGGGAAGTTTGTTCGTGGATTATGGTTAGTATGTTCAAAATGCAATTGTTCTTCTTCTTTGTATGTTGAGAGTGTGGATAGAGCAATGAGTTTTCCACAATCTATACATTGTACTGCAAAGGGAACATGGCCAACTTTATTGGCTAAGGAATGGAGTGAGGTATGCAGACAAAAGGATGAAGTGGATGAAGAAGACGAGACTGAAGAATTATTTCTTGAAAGAGTTTTTTGTGGGAAAGAGATTACTACAGAAGATGCAGATTCTCTTATTTGAGCAAAGGTAATGGATCTAGGGATTGGAGCTTTTGGTGTATCTATTACCCAATCTGAGGGAAAAGAGAGATTTTCCCATCTTATAGTTTGGTGCTCCATTTTCTAATTTAAAGGGTCTGTCAGAACTAAAGTACTGGATTGAGCATTTCTACTGGGGGTATGTAAGACAACTGGAAAAAGAGTGTTGGTATGCCTAAAACATCCCCTTGTTTGAATAGATATATTTGTTCTGGATTGGCACATGTCAAATCCAGTAGTCCTGATTTGGAGTTTTAATATATCTCCAAGGTTTTCATCAAAAGTGTAAGCATAAAAGTTTGGATAGCAGTCAAAATAGACAGGGCCATTAGAGAGAGGAGAAACTATTCCTCCTATGAGAGAATCAGGAAATTTATGATGTGTCATGTCTCTAACAGTGCAGAGAACATAGGCATCAATGCCTTTATGAACCAAAGGACTAATTCCAACCCAAATGCATCCAAAATGCAGATAATTTGTCCCATGTCTTTTTTCTTCATTTTGAATTTCTTTGACATTGATCAAAGAGATGGTTTGGCTGACATTAGTATTTTGCTGTATTCTGCTAACTGATTCTTTTACTATGACCCTTGAAATAGCCTTCAAATGAAACATGCTTAGATCTTTATAGACTCTGTTGGGGGAAATAGCCAACAACTCCCCTTTTTCGAAGGATTTTTAATAATTGACGTTCACCATGAGTCCCAATCAATTATTCTTTTATAATTCCAGTGATCCTGACAATGGACATTAAGGGTTTATAGCTTTATCATAATTAAATTTCCACTGTTATTTTTATTTCGTAAGGTTTGAGAGCAAGTGTGGAGTTGGAGCGGGGGCGATGTTTTATGTCCAGTCTCAATCTTCATTTTCATGGATATTGAATAGGAGAAGGAATGGCAGACATGGAAATTAAGAGTGGGAATTGGATAATAGAAAGAAATTGAATGGTGACTGAAGATATCGATATCAAGAATCTTATGCAACTGGGTGTTCATACATATATTTGAAATCTTTTCTTTCAAATAAGTAAGAATTATTTCAGAAACTACCTTGTATTGAATTTATTTTTTTTGTTGAAGTGGGAATGATTCTATTCAAATAATCAATATATATGGTAATTGTGTTGTTTTAATTGTATTTCTTAATTTCTTGAAATTGTTTGGAGTGCCGGTTTTTTATTTTCATGACATATTAGGTTAAAGCGATAGGTATTGAGAATAGGCAGATTAAGTTAATGGCAGTGCACTGGATACTGGACAAGTCGATCCATTGTGTCCAACACAAGCTTTTCCTTTTAAAAGGACCAAAAGAAAAGAAAGAAAAAAGAAAAGCAATGGATGAATATATAACCTTCCCTATTTGTGCTTTTTTCGAACAAAAGCATAAAAAAGCAATGAATATTACTTATTTACCAATTAAATTAGGGTAATCATGTTTCCATGGAAAAGTATAAAATGTTATGGTGTCCAAAGAGTTAAGAAAGAGGTTATATTTCAAAAATGAAAAAAATGATTTTTAAAGTCCGACCAAACTCTTCTAAAATGTTTTCAATAATATCAAGTCCAGAGATGCATGAAATACATCATCTTAATAGCCAGGTTACACTTAAATATGGTAAACATCCACATAAATATTTAAAAAAATTATATTATTAATTAATTATTTTAAAAAATATATGATTTATATTGATTATTAGTGTTCATCTTGAGCAGAGTAGTTGGTTCGTACGCGAATGCAAAAGGTAGATAGATTTTCGATTCAACTTTCCCATCTTAATTAACGTCCAAAGGTGGCGTGGCATCAATCCAAGCCATTTGCGCATGGAAATTAATGGAAGCGAACATGGCTCGAATTGACGTTGAGTGTCATCATTCATTCTATTTTTATTTCAATTGTATTTACAACGGAATGGAATGGAAGGGTTTATTTATAGGAGCAGGCATGTGAAGTTTTGGGGGCAGTGTGTCTCTTGACTATGATTGTTTTAATTGGGGTTTTAATTTTCATTTTCACAGGTATTGAGGAGCAGAGAAAACGTGTAAGGAAATTATGGGAAAAAATAGCCCTAGCTTGGGGGATAGAAATTGAAAATCTAATTTTCCTATTTCATGTATTTAGGAATTATTTTAAGTATTTAGGAATTATTTCAAAATAAATTTTGAAGAGTTTATAAGTTACCAGAGAGACTATGCAGACCGCCTTCTTTTACATACATGTTTCCTAATTTTTCTACTCGAGACATGTGTGGTGCTTCCTTGTTCTATCTTCATTTCAGATTTGAAGTCATCTATTAATGTCTTGTTTGCACTTTCTCATTCTGTGTATGTGCTTGATACACGTTGAATGCCTATTCTCTATTAATGTCTTATTTTTAGTTTTGATTAGGGAGAGGTTTCCACTGATTTCCTTATCCAATTTTCTTTCGTTTTTATCTCTGATTTTACCTGTAACATTTAATTTTCAATTTTCATGATTTTTTTTTTTTTTGACAAGAACGGTTATGTTGCATTAAGTGGCATTCTGGCAAGCCAGAATCAGGGAGTTACAAATCTGAAGAAGGTTGGTGACCTCTAACAGTGCTGCCAACCTTCTTGTTAACGTCTTGGGAGACCAATCCCGTCTGCTTCTTGAGCTAATTCGAGAAAATGACCAAAATTGCATACATGAGTAAATTCTCACAAACTGTGAGCATAGAAGAAGACAGAAGCAGAGCATTAAACCGAGGGGGATGAAATTATCCCCTTAATAAAGGGATCCAGCTTTTTCTGAGAACCTAAAGAAATGTTGGAGGCCGCCTCCTTTTCTCTGCGCACTTTGTTGGTCTTTCGCCCTCGGGTAAGGGGTGGAGACGGAACTAAATTGTCTTTAGGTTCAGAAGTTTCCACAGAGCCACTAGAGGGAATTGAAACAGCCAGGCCTGCAAAGGCTGAAGCCCGAGTTTCTCTCGCTGCTACTGAATCTGGGGGGTTGGGATCCGGAAGGCTTTCGTCTGCCGAGGGATCTTCCTTAACTGTTGTTGCTTCTGGATCTAGGGCTTCATCTTCCTTCAACGCATCAAAGCTGTTTTTGTTTTCTAGAGTTGCCTCTGCTGAGTGTGTGGCCTTCGGAGCCTGGGCTAGAGGGTCCTTTCGCCTTGGCT
>ML800437.1:210405-225967 GCA_009831015.1 Picea engelmannii | reverse complement strand
TCTTCTTTCAACTCAACAGTCGGATCTGGGGCCATCGAAGCTGGGCGGCGACCACCAGTAACCAAGTAAACGGAGCAGGTTGCAGAGGCAAGACCACGGCTTCCAAAAACGCATGCAAACGAACGTCGATCCGCAGCAAAGAACGCTCGGCTGCTACAGTCGAGGTCGCGCTCCTCTCCAAGCAAATTCGTTTCGAATCAAGGCGTAGACGTAGGCTGAGACCTAACCGCGGCCCTAACCCTGATCGACTGCTTCAATGCACACCCCTGCAATCGGAAGACCAGAGCGGCGGCTAGGGTTTGGACCCTAGCCGCGATGACAGTCCGTTTCGCTCCATCCCATTCCTTTTGATGTTAATCATTTTCTAAAGTTGAAGGACATGGGGGTGGGCTTTGATCCACTTATGTGTGCACGGGTCACGATACCATTTATTATAGTATCTCTGGGTGCAACCACACGTTCGACCACTACCTCAAGGTGTCCCCATGGCTCCAGGTAAAGCCCTCACGAGAATTGAACCTTGCCCAACGGTGAAAAAGTCCTCGCTTTTCACCATTGGATCCAACTCCTTTGGGCTTCAATTTTCATGATTTTACCTGTAACATTTAATTTTCAATTTTCATGATGAATGGACTAGAAGTTTAGCAGAATATTAGAATAGGTCTGGAAATTGTGTAATTGAATTTTTCATCCCTTGATAATATTTGATTTTGGAATTTCTATTCTCTATTAATATTTTTTTGTGTTGTTATTTGTTTGAATAACATTAATGGAGAGGTTTCTATGGATTTCCTAATTTCTCTTTTACAAGAATATTAGAATAGGTCTAGAAATTGTGTTTTTCATCCCTTAATAATATTTGATTTTGGAATTTATATTCTCTATTAATATTTTTTTGTGTTGTTATTTGTTTGAATAATATTAATGGAGAGGTTTCGATGGATTTCCTAATTTCTCTTTTACAAATTCTTATGTGTTACATTTAATTTTTAGAGTGATTGTGATTAGAAATTTAACCAAATATTGGAACTCCACATAAATTTAGTGGAACGGTCTGACATGAAATCCACATGAAACAAGTTTGCATTGTTATATTCTATTTTTTTTGCAAAACCCTTAGAATAAAGATTGTTTCCATGATTAGTAAGAATTCTTCCTAAGGGCTTAATCTCATCTGTATTTATTTTCGAGTATTCTAGTGCCCTATATCTCTGTGTGTATTCATTTTCTTTCTGAAAACCTAGTCTGTATTCTGTATTTTCTGATATGTATGCATTCACTGTGAGTCCCAATCATTCATTCTCTTCTATTTCTGTTTCCATTGTATGATCGCAACAATGGAATATAAGGGTTTATAGCTTATCATAGTGAGATTTCCACTATTACTTTTGTTTCCTAAGGTTTGAGAACATCCATGAAGTTGGGAGCGGTGGTGTGTGGATTGTGGGTGTTTTAATTCCGGTCTCAGTTGTCATTTTCACAGGTATCGAGGAAGAGCAGGAGACGCAACAACTATGGAAATTAGGGGTGGAAATTAGCTAATGGAAAGAGGCCAGGCTTGGCAGATAGAAATTGAAGGCGACTGACGATTTCGAGAATGCTATGAAATGGGTGTTCACTTCTTCATTGAAGGATGAATGCTCAATGAGAATTTGCTCTCTTTTCTTTCAGAAACCGAATAGTTTTGAGTTTCCTAATTAAAGAGGGCATGTTTTTATTTCAAAAGATCAATATACATGGGTAATGTTGTGTTTTAACTTTCCTAGCAATGCCCGAGGACTGCCACTTAACATTATTTTTATATATTTTTGCTTTCTGGTTTCTCTACCTGTGGATGTTCATGCTAGCATTAGGAGTAGGACTAGTTTTATGCATTTTAATAAATTTGAATTTGTTGGTAGAAGATGCTCAGTCCAAATCCATTTTAGAGAAGATGTGAAATCTATTAATATAAGACCGAAATATATATTTAATTAATTATATTTCCTGAAGTTGTTTGTGCAGGGATATCAATACATTTTCTTTTCAAACATTAATATTAATTTAGGCAGATGATTGCGCATAATAGGAAAGATATAAACACATGGCTCCAGTTTTAAACACGCTCCATGTGTATCGTGAAGTAGTTTGATGTTGATGATGAGGTAAAATATCATGAGGCATTTGGATTTCTTGCTTTATCTTTTAGCGCTTCATTGTAATTGCTTATGTGATTTTATATAAGGGATAATTTATAGTAATTAATGAATTATATTGTAATTGCTTATGTGATTTTATATAATGGATAATTTATAGTAATTAATGAATTATTTATATTAACCAATGTAGTATTTTAAATAGTTTTTTATCTATATATTTGGTAGGAAAACCAGAATCAGTTTGTATTAAAGGAATCAAAATGCAAAAATGGTTTTTAAAGTAAGATGAAACTAATGATCTTAAAAATAATCTATTGTACTCTTAAAGAATTAAACATAGTCATAAACATTTATAAAAATTATATTATTTATTAATTATAAAAAAAATAATAATAACATATCATAGATAATCTATGTGATTTTATATAATGGATAGTTTATAGTAATTAATGAATTATTTATATTAACTAATGTAGTATTCTAAACATTTTTTTTTTTTTTTCTATATATTTGGTAGGAAAACCAAAATCAGTTTGTATTAAAAGAATCAAAATGAAAAAATGGTTTTTAAAGAAAGATGAAATTGATGATCTTAAAAATAATCTATTGTACTCTTAAAGAGTTAAACATAGTCATAAACATTTATAAAAAATATATTATTTATTAATTATAAAAAAAAAATAATATACCATAGACAATCTACACCTTTAAAGAGTTAAACATTGTCATAAACATTTATAAAAATTATATTATTTATTAATTATTAAAAAATAATAATAACTTACGTGGATAATTAATATTATCCATCTTGAGGGTGTAAAACACACCATATTAATTATCCATCTTGAGGGTGTAAAACATACCATTGTTCATGTGTGTAGAAAGTAAGTAGATTTTCCCATTTATTATTTTGTTCCCTAGTCCAAAGGTGGCTTGCCATCAAATTCAAACCATGTACAGATGGCAATGAATCACATAAATTCTGAAATGGTCTACTGTCAAATTCAAACCATGTGCATATGGAAATGAATCCCATAAATTACGACTAGTGCCTCCCTCCGTATTATCAACATCTACAAAATTAATCCCCATTACACTTCCCCTTTCCACCTGAGTTAATCATCTATGCAATCTTCATGCAATGAAATGAAATGCATGCGTTCTTTTGCCTTTCGTTACTTCAACCCATTATTCATTCTGTTTTATTTCAATTGTAATCCCTACAATGGAGTGGAATGGAAGGGTTTATAGCAACAAGAATCTCCTAATCTATAACATGCTCCCCAAGTTGGGGAGCATGTTACAGATCAGGAGATTCTTATTCAAATAACTAGGTTCAAGCATCAGAAACATCAATTGACTACTATTTGGGTGGCAACACAAGCAAGCAATAACTATTTTTACTGTCTTAGAGATTAATTTTCATTCCATGAATGGGGTAGAATTAGGATTCATATTTGAAAGGTTTGGAAAGTCATCTCAAGCAATTTTTGTTGAAGAATAGGGTCTTGAGAGGGGCACGGGTAAAGGTGGCAAGACAGATCAAAAGGCAGGTATTTTGCCTGTTAGAAAAGATGAATCTGTAAAGAAACCTCTGTAATTTTGGGTGAGCAGCTTACTATACAATTTGGAAGCAACAGAAAGTTCTTATACAAGTCATAGAAATCACCCAAGTTTCAGACAATGAACCCCAATGTTGTATCTGGATTTCTTTCTTCTAATATAATAAATCTAGTCTTGGTGACAGATGGTAGGGAGTTTCAAGAATTAGCAAAACAGAAGTTAAATTGAGAAAGAGATAGAAAATATGCCATGGATTGAGATTTTCAGAAGACTTTGGCTACATTAAACTGCATCTATCTCATTTTCTAAAGCTTGCAGTTAATCCTGAACTCCTATAGCAGAAGTATCAGGGATACTAACTTCCATGTTTAGCTGAGAAAAGATATTGAGAACACCTCGACCAAAGAAAATATGAAGAATACTTGAAGATTCTGATGGAGTGGTTACAGGAAAAAAGTAAAGGATTTCCTCAACTGGGATTCAGTTGCAAGTTCAAATGTCTGAAAGTTGGGACTCAAATACTATATATGTTGTGTTCCCTCTCCACCAAAAAAATTCCTTTAATAAAATGAGTCTGCTAGCTTATATATCTTGTACCCATCCAAATAACTAGTTCTGCAAACAATAGACTACATCCCTTGGGCTTCAGATGCCTTCACACCTCACTTATCCAGATAGCATATCAATAGTAACTTTGTTGTGTACTATGGCGTGTATGATGATATGGGAAAACAAAGTGGTATGACAACATCAAGGTAGTCTCATCATAGTTTGCTTATTCAATTCAAAATCTGGAAATGTAAAACTAATGGGGAAATTAGCAAAAGGATAACATGGAACATATTTATAGAGGTCCACCTCTACTATTATGGGAGTAGATAGTTATTGGGAGGTTGCCTTCTTGCATGAGGAATGTGACTTAGGGTTTCAGACTAATAGACTAAAGAAATAGCTAAAAAGTCACCTAGGGTTTCACACTTTAATAGAATAAACCTCCAGACGGTAGGGTTGGCGGTTTAAAATCCAGACAGTAGGGTTGATGATTAATTCACTCGACCCTTCTAGGGTCAACAAAGAATACCTAGCCCTAAGGTTTTAGACATAAGAAAAATAAAAACCAAGAGATTCCTTACCGTAATGTGTCTTCATCTAAGGCCACCAAGAGTTGGACAACAAAAAATAGGGCTTTTTAGCAGGCTGCAATATACATCCATATTCCTATCAACCCTTAATCTATAGGGAAATATATAAATCCAAGAGGACTAATCCCGGACCTAAACCGAATCTGAATCCAAAATTGAGTATTCGATGGAAAATAACTTAAACCAAACAATAAAAATAACTATTAAAATGATCCGGATTATTTTCGGCACGAAATGAGAGCGGAGATATAATAAAGAAATGCACAGAGATATTGCAGATATTTAATAATATAACAGAAATGTATTAGAGATGCAACCATAAACACATATATATATATAGTAATACATGATTTCTATTAATCAAAGAAATGTACAGAGACTGTAAAAATACAGAGTGAAAGACTCGCTAGAATGGTGGCAGCTTATCTCTGAGAAGAGATGTGACGGCTACTCGCATTCGCAAGAAGATTATTACAAGGAGGCTCTGAAGGCCCTTTTACAATAAACGGGAATGCCAAAAGTCCTAGACATCCAAAAACCTAACCCTAGGAGATGAAGCGCCAAAATTCATGTGGGCCCTGTTTGGGTAAGTGAGTGCATCAACTTCCCAGGGTCGTAACTTTTGCATACGATCTCCATTTTAGGCGTTTGATAGCTCGTTGGAAAGGTATTGTCGGGGAGATTCATTTTGGGGGCTCAATTATGCCTTCGACTATCATTGAGAACCTCAATCTTGAAAAACCTTCATTTGGACCCTCAAAATGGCCTCGGAAGTTAAAACCTGCTAAAAATAGTAAATTGCCAAGATGGCCAGAAAACTGTTTTGAACCATTTGGAAAAGGTGGGTGACCACCGATATCCACCTGGATCATAAAATCAAATGATATATTCAATAGAGAAGCCCTAGGGTTTTTTCCACACAAATAGGTAGACCGAAGAAACCCGAGGATTTCAGACTTTAGATCAATAAAAAAAAGTTACCTAGGGTTTCAGACTTTAACAAAATAAAACTCCACACAGTAAGGTGAGAGGTTTAAACTCCAGACCCCTTAGGGTTCTACAAAGAAAACCCAATTCGGGGGATTACAGAGATGATCGACAAAAAATCCCAGAGATTGAGATTAGTTTCTTGAACTCACCTATTGGCTCCGGCGCATGAAAGCATCTTATTAATATGAAGGACATGGAATGGATGAACACGAACTCGTAGGTGAAAGGCATCCTTTCTAGCGAACTTAGCCATGTACTTGTTGCAGGCAATACAAGCCGCTTACAACGCTTCGCTCGTTACATTTTCCTTCTTCTAACTCACTAGGTGGATGTAGAAAACGAACTCATCATCCAGTCTCTTCTTCGCACCGACATTGTATATGCGGATTTTGGAATCCGGAACACCACGACAATATCGAGATTTCAGGTAGGGTTTGTTCTTTATCTGACGATAGCATCTTGTTGGACCTGCAAAACAAAACCCACAAATAAAATCTAAGATTAAACCATAGAATTTTGCAAACTTCGGCCATTGAAATAAACTACAATTTTTTGCAGAAAATTTACAATACCACCAGAAACTTGTACCAATCGCCATTGATGAATGAATGGATATCAAATCCCCTCCTCCTAACATCTCTGTGATCTGTGTGGTAGGTGCACGCCCGAGGAAAGCTACAGTCGGTGTTGACAGCTATACGGGACTAACATTAATACTACAGTCGGTTACAGTGCACTAACATTAATGCGAGTAGTTGTGATTATTAATGCAGGGCCGGCATTAAGACTTTAAAGTTGAAGTCCAATGAAATTGAAGATAAAAATGGTTTTCGATTTATTTTAATTCCAATAAATATTATTTTTTAGATTTTCCTATGTTAAACATTACCAATCCAAAAAAATTTAAAAGTCAACTACATAACTAGTTAATAAACGACTAACTCATTGCTATAGTTCAGGCCTTTCGGCAGGGACTAATGAGTTGATTTTTATTTACGACAGGTTTAGGTCCTTGTGTTAATGGTAATTGAAATGCTATTTTTTTTAATATATTTTCATAATAATTTTGTTTGAAATTTGATGATAAGTTGTTGAAACTATAGATTTGGATGATTAAGTTTGTTTGAGTATATAGGGTTTTATACTTTATCATAATGTTAGAAAAAAATTGGATTAAAATTGTGTGTAGAATTTTAAAATGTATTAAAGACATTCACATTAATAATAACCCTGTTGAAAAAACCAATGTACTCATTATCAGAGCATTGAGAGATTATTTAAACAATTTTTTTAATGTAAATTTGACAATATAAATTTGGGTGGAAATAAACGACCCCTCAATGTTTGACATTTTTAATCTAAGTTTGATGATATAAATTTGGGTGAAAATAGAGAACCCCTATATGTTTTAATAACTAGGACCTATTGTGTGAGAGCGTGAATGTGCACTTGCGAGGTTAACATAAAATATAAAGAATATCAATCACGGCTTCTCGAGCTACTCATAACCATGTGGGCATATTCCCTTTAATATTGATAACACCAATTCATGATACATAATCATGGATCCATGTATTATGTATTGTCTACGTTTCACGTTTCATCTACATTAATAATTTAACCTACACATGTTTTGGAACCATCACCAAGAGAGAAGAGGCCACCACTACACGCGTTTTATAATCCATCATTGGCATGTAGGGAGACTAATATTGAAACATCAAACAAATGTCAATTACAATAAGGTTGGCCAACTACATCCCACAACATCGAGTGTACAAGTAATTCCAATTATATACCGCAAGCAAAGCAAAGAGTATTATCCGCAAACATCTTAACTAAGGGATTCTAACCAGTTGGCATGTGTGCGAAAATATTTTTGTCAAATTAATGACCTTTATCTGGATTTTTATATATTTTCACACAACATGATGATTGGACGCGTACAATTTTATATCGGGTATTTTTGAACAAAGTCTTAACTTGATCGTGGTTAAGATTTGGGGACAACCATGATCAGGGGTCGAAGTGAGAGTTAGATAAAGTAGGAAAATTTAATAGAGATGATGAAGTAAGAAAATAATAGAGGTGTTTAGGACCTAGGTTAAACAAGTCTAATAATTTTCTGACTACAACAATGAATTCTATAACATATCAATAATTTTCAAGTTTTCGGATTTCGAAACCGAACATGGGACAGTATGGCGTTGAAGTTTCTTTCCTCTAGAGAGAGCGTCACACCGTGCAAACAAGTGGACCCTAGTCTCTGTTATCTTATCCTATCCATCGAAATGTTAGTCCAGCCATACAAATTTCACTATCCAATCCTATGAAAAACGCAGCTCTACTCATGATCTTTACTTTCTAAACACCGGTACTTGCGTTGTTTCTGATCCACATGGGATTCGACCCCTAACTCCATGCTGCTAGCCGTGCGCAAACAGTTAGAGAATTTTGAGTGGCATGTTACAGGAGGCGAGGAAATAAAGCCGGTCTCGGCTCTGAGTATATTTTTTACATAAAAAACCAGGCAAATTTTCTTCCCAATATATACATTACAGTCCTTCCTTATCGTCGGCCACATATTCGATTGGTCTTATATTGTTCCAAACGTCATCAAACTCGGCTTCAGTGACAACCAATCCACCTTCTCGTTGCTGTGGCGATTCAATATCATTTTAAATGATTGGATGTTCATTCAACAGACAAATATCATCCTCCCAAAGAGACCCATAGAAAACCTCTGTAGTCTCAGAATTGCCATGCATGGCATCCGAATACATAATATTGGCCATTGAATCTCCATGGGTATACTTGACAATGATTCCAAGATCGTCGGGAAAAATATGGTCTACGAAGAAATCAAGATCTGTGCTAACATCGTCGTAATACGGCAAGTGAGCTCCTATATCACACACCGTGGTCGCTTCAGAATTTGATCCGCCCGCAGTTGCTTCGCCTTTCTTAACTGAACTCATCTGATCAGCACTGCCCTTCTCATCAGTAAACTCAATTTTATAATCTGTTGCCGCCTTCAACCCAATTTCATCTTCCAGAGACTTTATAACCCTGTTGAGCATGATCTCGCCCTCGATCTCATTCACAGCATTTGTCTCTTCATTGTTATCCATATTATCGATCTTATCGGGCAAGGCCATGACATCACTGTCATGCACCAACCTAAATTCGCTATTGGTTCGTTTCGCGTCTGGCAAAGCAAACCAGCCCTTCCAATACTCATCTCTCCCTCGCTTATTCAGAAAAACTTGTGAGGAGCCGGCCATCTTTTCCTCGCAAAATGCTACAGAGAAGAAATGCTGCGATTAAAACTCAACACATACAACTAGAATCTGAGTTGCATAGTTAATGCAAAGATTTGGGTACTTAAATTTTTCAAATCCAAATCCACGTCATGTCGTCGTGATCCACAATACTTGACAATATATGGATCATAAGGGATCCCGCGGCATGCGCTGAGAGCTTCACAATGTTTACCATGCAGTCAACATCACATTGCGCAATCACGCAGGTATCTGAGAAAAAAAACAAGTACCTCACATTCAAATTGACCGCGTTCCTCACATGAATTGGACAAAGACGGACTATCACCCGACATCTGCGGCATTCTATTTACATAAACATCGTGAGGACAGATGTGAACGCTTCCATAATAAAAATTAGGGATCCAATGATAAAAAATAATCTTTCCGTTATTGTGACTTCTGGATTTTCAAATCAATTTTGTATTACATGGATGGTAAGGCTAGATTTCTTTTGCAAAGAATTGGATCAATTACTCTCTTATTGTATTGCATTGGTGGTTGTAAATTATTTAAAATTACATTCATGGTTTAATATGAAAAATTATGCAACGTATGACGTAAACTTTAGAGAAATATTCTCAAATATACATCACGGGCCCACTCTCATCCCTTGCGGTCACATTCAAAATCGAGATGCAATCACCATTGCCATTCACCTACCTGGTTTCAATTTGCTATTGACCTTAAATAGATAAAAAAAAAAAGGGGCTCCACCTCGTTCACCTACCTAGTTTCAATTTGCTATTGACCTTAAATAGATATAAATAAAAGGGGCTCCACCTCGGACCTTTGTACATGGTCAATGTGAGATTGCCATCCTTACCTAATCCAAGAATAATGATTCATATACTATTACTTTAAACACAAACCTTTGCTTAATATGTTATACCTAGTTTTTTAGGTTACAATATCACAATCCAATTACTTGAACCAATGCATAAGGTTCAGTGGAACGCTTCGACTTCTATTAACAAACTATAATGTTTGTCCTTTTCAAAGTTGATTTTGCTAATAAAATATTTCCATCTACATAATAAGTATTATAAAATAATTAATTATTATTTTTTTTAAGTTAAAATGGTTATAATATTAAATTAAAATTAAAATAATCCATGTATAATAAAATAAATAAATTTTTTTTTAACTTTTTACAAAATAAATCTATAAAATAATTATAAATTGATTTTCATTTTTAATCTCAAATTAAACAATACAATTCAATTCAAGGATGATTTTGGGGGTTAAATTTGGCTTATGAATTAATTTTTCATCTTTTTTCTCAAAAAAATATTGGGTATTCTAAAAATGATACTTCATATGCATGACTAACTAAATTTTATTTTTACACACAATGCTATGTAAGTCATAGCATGGCTTTACACACAATGCTATGTAAGTCATAGCATGGCTTTACACACAATGCTATGGCTTACAGGAAGAAAATTCAACAAAAAATGTAGCAATTCAATATAACCTGGAGGAAGTGACTTCATACAAATATCTTGGAAACAATATTCACCACAAACTCAATTGGAATTATAGCATTGAGACAACGATTACTAGGGAATGGAAATCTTATTATGGGCTTGAAAATAATTGTAAATGAGTTGATCTTTTGATGTGGGATAACAAGAAACTCCTCTTTGAGACTCTTGTTACATCTATTATCCTATATGGATGTGAAGTTTGGGGATGTAGTATCTCTCATGAATTCTCGAGAAAGATAGAGCAAATACAAAATAATTTTATAACCAATAATCTCAAAATTAAAGGGAATATGCCATATCCCATCCTCCTCTTAGAAGCAAGACTTTCCCTCATTGAGAGCATGACTATGACTAGATACCTAATGTATAAGAACAATTTCAACAACATGGAAGACAAGAGGCTTCCTAAAATTGCTTCAGAATCCAATCGTAACTACCATCGACTCAAGCGAGGATGACATAAAGATGCCCAATATTGGCTAATCTATTAGGGAATCATGGAAGACAACAATTTGCAAAATAAGGATACTATTAGAGGAGAAAAAAGTGGTGTGATAAAAAGTTAGAGGAAAAAAGAAAATTAAGGTATTATAAAGACGTAATCAACACTAATCTAGAATATCAAAATTATCTCTTTGTTTTGACAAGTGAAAAGAAAAAAATAAGCATTGCTAAGATAAGAACAAATTCTCACGATCTCCATAGTGAAATTGGGCATTGGTCAATTCCTAAAACACCATGGGATGAAAGATTGTGTCACCTTTGTGACACTAAGAAGGTCGAAGATGAAAAACACTTTCTCTTATATTATCCAACCTATACCCATATTAGATCTCAATTTTAAAATATCTATCACACTACCAACCTTCCTAACATTTTGACTCAACAAAACTATGGTGATCTTGGAAAAATTCTCTTAATGCATTTTGAGCACATAAACAAAATTCTAAAGAATTGCAAGTAATCCCTTACCCTCTTAAGGTCTGATAGACCAATTCGGTCTTAGTGGACATTCTTCTTCTTCTTCTCCGTCGTCATCTTCATCTTCATCCTCCTCCTCCTCCTCATCCTCGTCATCATTGTCGTCGTCGTCGTCGTCATCATCATCATCATCAAATTGAGGCTTTTGAAAACATAAATAATATATTTAAATAATTTAAAAGAAGAAATTTTTTTAACATTAGTTAATGGATTGTATAGATTATGTTTTTATTTAATTTCACAAATTTCATATTATCTCATAATTACGTGTTAAAATGTTTTCTTTCAACAAAGGGTTTATAGATTTTTCGTGAGGAAACAATATAAGTTTATTATTTATATACCAAAAAATTGATAGTTTTATTATAAAAACTTTATTTGACAAAATAAATTAGGAAAAGTAGAAAAAAAAAGTTTATGTATTTTAGTTTTGAAATAATTTAAAATGATTTTGAATTTATTTTAGTTTAGTGGTTGTTGCATAAAAATTAATTTCATAGTTGATATAATCACCCATGATGTTTGTTCATGGTATTTCATATGATAAGTCTATTTAATGGATTGGGATACTCTATTGTAAGATGCCTCATGGTATAGGTCTCATGAGTTGGTTTATTTGTTCATATAGGCTTGAGTGACCATTGTAGTCGTGGAGCGCATAGTGTAGGCCTAATTTGGTCTAGAGAGCGAAACAAGAAGAACCTCACTCCAAATTACTTCTATTAATACAACAACTCTGAAATTGTATTGTAATCGTTGATCATCACTAAATAATGCATTGAGCTTTCTTTGGAGTGTGGGGTTTTGCTCCAAGAAGGGTTTTCCCTAGGGTATCATATTGTTTAATGGTTTGTTCTTTATTTCTTTTCTTTGAAATGGATTTTTCTAAGTTTTTGCACATTCTTATCTCATGGATTAGTGTATGAAGCGTATTATGCACCTCTTCCTTCTTTCATTTGGTATAAAATCCTAATCACCTCAGATCCAAGGTGTTAGGGACAAGGTTTTTTTTATTTAATCTTGGTTTGAGTGGGGACTTGTTTATGAAAACTTGTTGCAAGAAAATGGGAAGAATGACAAGACTTTAAATGCAAAGTGAGCTTAAAGCATGTGGCATTGGTCTAGAAAATGCATGGAGAAGCATGCATTTGTGGATAGATGGATATATATACCTCTTGTATTCTTGGACTTGATGATATTAGGTAGAGATTTGATGGATCTATCAAATTGAAATCTTTCACATATTAAGTTGGTTGTATATCATGTGCAATCTAATGATGTCGGGTAAGATAAGTACTCGGTTGAGAAGTACTTGGGTTTGCCAATTCTCAATTTGCCTCATTTTTTTAGAGACAAAAAATAATTTTCTTTGATAAATTTTTATTGCAAAGCCTTCCCATGTGACTATAACAAAGTGTTATTCTTCCTTTATGTTTCATTCTACCATTTTCACCTAATCAAATGTTGGACCATCAATGTGAAACATAGAAAGTTGGATTTTTATAAATTATCCATGGGGTTTAGCATAAACAATCATTGTAGCTTTTTGACCCATGATTTAGGCCTAATGTTATGTCCATGAAATTTGGGAATGGGAATTTTTTCCAAAACTCTGATTAATGTGGTTATCTTTACCTTGTCCATTACCTTCCCCTCTTATGTTTACAAAAGGATTACTTGGTTATTATGAGCCTAACCCTCTCTTCTTCTATTATGAGGATGAAAATTCCCCATGTCCCTATCCTTTAAATCCATGTTTCCTAACTCCATAGTTCATACAATTTTCACGGTGTTCAAGTTTATATACACATCAACTAGTGCTTCCTTTAATTCATTGAAAGGAGCTATTATTTCATCTTCCATAGACAACACCAATTATGCACTCCAAAGTAAGATGCCATGATTCCCACGGGGATAATAAAATGGCTTTGACACCATTGTTATGATCCCAAATAGTTAAGGATCCACCCTTTAGTATTTGGCTAGGTTCACAAGGATAAGAAAATGGCTTTGATACCATTGTTATGATCCCAAATAGTTAGAGGTCCACCCTCTAGTATTTGGCTAGGTTTTAGGGTGAAATATTAGGCAAATTTAGACAACAAAAATTTAATTAAAGAATCAAGGCACATAAAGAGGGAATTTGGAAATTCTAAGAAAAAATGAGCGAAAGGGAAAACATAGTGTGAGCTTTCTAGGTGAAATGAATTGATATTTATTACATAAAACATAAACAAGAAAGGACATGAAGGAATAGGGCTTGTTGGAATTGCAATTATAATATAAATAAATATATCAAATCCTAAGCATGCATTCATTCATTGTATTTACCACAGTGAGAACTAATGTACCCAAATCCTAAAATTAAAAAAGTGACCTCTTGAGAAGTTATGAATTACTTAAATATACTTAGCACTAGTCTAAAATAACCTTCAAGAACAAAATGGAGACAAATGTACCCAAATCCTAAACATGCCATTCGAAAATAAGTTGTTACAAAGTTTGTAGAGTAACTACCATAAAAGTTGAAACAATACAAAATATAATTGGAAAACAACCATTGAAAACAAAATGGAGACAAATGTACCCAAATCCTAAACATGACATCCAAAAATAGATTATTACAAAGTTTATAGAGTAATTACTATAAAAGTTGAAACAATACAAAATAAATTTTATAAAGTAATTACCATAAAAGTTAAAACAATACAAAATATAATTAAAAAAATGAAACAATACAAAATAAATTTTATAGAATAACTACCATAAAAGTTGGAACAATACAAAATATAATTAAAAAAATGACCTCTTGAGAAGTTATGGATGCTAACTCAATTGAACATAAATTTTATAGAATAACTACCATAAAAGTTGGAACAATACAAAATATAATTAAAAAAATGACCTCTTGAGAAGTCTTGAGAAGTTATGGATGCTAACTCAATTGGACATAGCACTAGCAAAAAAATAACCTTGCATAGTTACTTTCAATTCCAAAGTCCAAGAGAACTTTCCAATGAATCTAAAAACCTATTTATCATCTACTACCCCTTAAAACTTATTTATCATCTACTTCCCCCTCTGTTTCCTTTATCCCTCGCATGTAGGATAAATACATTTTGCATGTAAGATAAATGTGTTTTCACAAACTAGAAAATATAAAAATAATTATCATGGTGCACTATTCTCATAACAAAATGACTAGCATGGAAACAATTGTTACACTAATAAGTAATATATTAAATACTTATGAGTTGCAAAATTTAAATTATTATGTCGAAGGCAAAATACTTCTTTTCTATGTGAAGGAAAAGATAATATTTAATATATTAAATATTTATGAATTGCAAAATTTAAATTATTATGTATATCGTATTGTCATAAGCAAAATACTTCTTTTCTATGTGAAGGAAAAGGATTTGAATCTAATTTCCAATCTATTAATGCCCATCCAAAGGATTGTTTTTGGGATCATTGATTTACATTGAAACTTGTATACTAAAACTTGACTTAATTTAAAGTATGTAATGTATAGTCATGGTAATATGTTCCTTTGTTTTTGGGATCATTGATTTACATTGAAACTTGTATACTAAAACTTGACTTAATTTAAAGTATGCAATGTAATGGTAATATGTTTGAACCACAAAACCATTTATTATAAAATAATTCATTTGGACCAATTCACATGTTTATCTTTTTCCATCATCCAATTTAAGTTTAGAAGTTTCCTTTTATCCTAAAAATTGTGATATTTTGTTGTTTTTCTATGTAGTTTATTTATGAGGAAATCATGGTGTAGTTGAGTTTCGGAAAGAGAAATTCAAAATTGTTTTAAGTTAATTTAACAATTATATATATATATATATATATATATATGATGATGATGATGATGATGATGATGATGATGATGATGATGATGATGATGATGATGATGA
>ML800437.1:189262-208810 GCA_009831015.1 Picea engelmannii | reverse complement strand
GATTTTGAAACCTAACATTGGGCAGTATGGCAACTATGGTTTACGTTAGACAAGACTAATAATTTTCAATATAATGACTACAACAATGAATTATATACCTCAATAATTTTCAATTCACCGGATTTGAAATTGAACATGGGATAATATGGCGTTGAAGTTTCTCTCCTCTAGAGAGAGCGTCTCACTGTGACAAGAAGTGGACCCTAGTCTTTGTTATCCATACAAATTTCACTATCCAATCCTATGAAAAACGTAGGTCCACTCATGATCTTTGCTTTCTAAATACCGGTACTTGCGTTGTTTCCGATCCACATGGGATTCGACCCCTAACTCCATGTCGCTAGTCGTGCGCAACACGGTTAGAGACTGGAGCGATGTGTAAACACAGAGGGCACCGTTGATAGATAAAAAGAAAACATATATATTATCCATGCATTTAATATAAGCACCAGTATCTTCACTTCCTCTGTTGCATCCAGAACCTGATCATCCTGTGAACTTCTCAATTACACCTCAAATTACACCTCTATATTGTCCCAGTCTGGTACTGAAATTTATGATTAGATAAGCAAAAATAGATATTAATTTTGTTTACAGTAAAATTCAATATCTTTCCAATAGATTCCAGAAATACATTCAGAGTTTTAAAATAGATAATAGGCCCATCGATTACGATTTCATGTTAGAGTCAATATTGGAGAGATCGGCGACAAATATAACATATTTGAGTGAGAGAATCACGAGTCAAATTATAGAGGTAAAAAATTCTATAAACTTTAAAATGGTTGTTTTCAATTCAAAAAAATAGTTTAGTGTTGTAGTGAAACAAAAATGCATTATAGAGATCGCAAAATCCCAGTGTCAACTAATCTTCAGAGTTAGACAAAAACAAATAACGGACGATTCGAACTAGTTCAATACCAATGATCGGATTGATTCTAATCACAAAATCTTGTGCCAAACTTATGCCATGACAATATCAACCATTTGAAAATTGATTCACAGTCATTGATTAGTAACATTATCGGATAACGATGTACCTAAAATAGATCTTCACTGTGATATGTGACACGTGGTCACAAAATAAAACTTCGCTATGATATAGCGGACTTTATAAGTTTGTTTTCAAACATAAAAATATGACAAAAATGTGTACAAAATTGAGAGATTGTTCTTTGAAAATATAGAAATCATTAAACAACCCAAATAGAACTTCAGTTCAAGGAAAAGAAAGCTTCCGCGTCGTCCTTCACCTTTTGAGATAGAATTTTGAGTCCTTTTGAGATAGAATTTTGAGTGGCATGTTACGGGAGGCGTGGAAATAAAGCGTATATTTTTTACATAAAAAACCACGCAAAATTTTCTTCCAAATATATACATTACAGTCCTTCCTTATCTTCGGCCACACATTGGATTGGTCTAATATTGTTCCAAACGTCATGAAACTCGGCTTCACTGACAACCAATCCACCTTCTAGTTGTTGTGGCTATTCAATATCATTTTGAATGATTGGATGTTCATTCAACAGACAAATATCATCCTCCCAAAGAGACCCATAGAAAACCTCCGTAGTCTCAGAATTGCCATGCATGGCATATGAATACATAATATTGGCCATTGAATCTCCATGGGTATAGTTGACGATGATTCCTAGATGGTCTACGAAGAAACCACGATCTATGCTAACATCGTCGTAATACGACAAGTGACCTCCTATATCATGTTAATTTGCAAATGTGGAAAAACACAATTTACATAAGACAATCAATCAATCAGGCATATTAATAAACACAAAGATTTTATGTGGTTCACTCCAGATTTGGGCTATGTCCACCAAGCAAAGGTATCGGTTGTCTTATTATTCAGATCACGTGGTTCACCCCAGATTTGGGCTACGTCCACCAAGCAAAGGTATTGGTTGTCTTATTATTCAGAGCATGGAGATTACAGTAGCTCACCCATTCATCTCACACTCAACCTCTACGAGCATAAAATGAATATATAGAAATACATAGTTACATAAGAACTGATATTGAATGTGTTCTCACCCATATTCTAATTTGGTCTCATTAGTTACAACAAACATTGAATTATAGGATCTAAAATCTTAATCTTGGGAATTCGTTGTCACTAAAATTTCAACAATATCCACCTTGACAACAATTAACCTGATACCTTGCTCCTTCCTTTTGTTCATCACCTTTTCTACAAGCCAAGAGAAGCCAAGCACCATCATAGCTTCTCTAAAAGTATTGGTTTTGTGCACATGTCTGCACAATTCTCTTTTGTATGAACTTTTTCAAGAGATACTCCACATTCATCGACGACCTGTCTTACAAAATGGTACTTAATAGGAATATGTTTTTTTTTTACTATGGTAGGCTAGATTCTTAGCCAAGTGAATAGGGCTTTGACTATTACAAAGTAGCTTTACTTTGTCCTGCTTCCTTCCAAACTCACCAACCAAACCGCCTCTTTGCAAGCATGTGAAGCAGCTATGTATTATTCTTATGTAGTGGATAAAGCAACAATGTTTTGCATCTTTGACATCCAACTAATAGCTCCACTTGCAAGAGTAAAGACATATCCTGAAGTTGACCTTCTCTTGTCCAAATCACCTGCAAAATCAGAATCAACATATCCACAAACTAACTCACGACCACCGTTATAGGTGATATAGTAATCACTTGTGCCCCTCAGATACCAAAGCACTCATTTCATTGTTGCCCATCAGATACCGAAGCACCCATTTCACTGTTGCCCAGTGCTCTTTACCTAGATTTGTCATATATTTGTTGACAACCCCAGCTACATGTGAAATGTTTGGTCTTCTACTAACCATCACATACATTAAACTTCCTACTTCACTAGCATACGATATTCGATACATATATTCCTTTTCTTCTTTTGTACTAGGATATAAACTTGAAGAAAGCTTAAAATGGGAAGCCAAAGGTACTGAAACTGGTTTCACATCGTTCATACCAAACCTCAAAAGTATATTCTCAACATACCTCTATTGTGACAATCAAAGCTTACCATTCCTCCTGTCTCTGAATATATCCATGCCCAAAATATGCCTTATTGCTCCTAGATATTTCATATCGAATGTCTTAGCCATCTGAGCCTTTAACCTATTGATCTCAATTATGCTTTTGCTTGCTAAAAGCATATCGTCAACATAAAATACTAGGATAATGAATATGCCATTATTCAATTTCTTAAAGTAGACACAATGATCGTACTCACTCCTTGTATAATTCTAGCTCATCATGAAAGAGTCAAATTTATTGTACCATTGTCTGGGCGACTGTCTCAGACCATACAATGATTTCTTGAGCCTGCAAACAAATTTCTTGTTGCAATTATGAACGAACCCTTCAGGTTGTTCCATGTAAATTTCCTCATCCAAATCTCCATGTAAGAAGGCAGTTTTAACATCTAATTGCTCCAACTCCAAATCAAATAATGAAACTAACGCTAACACAATTTGAATTGAAACAGACTTAACAACTGGTGAAAAAATCTCATGAAAGTCAATTCCTTCTTTCTGAGAATATTCTTTCGCAACCAGCCTTGCTTTGTACCTTTCTACCTTATCATCAACACCATTCTTCAACTTGTAGATCCACTTGCAACCTATAGTTTTTTTGTATCTTGGAAGTTCTACCATGCCCCATGTGATGTTCCTCTCTAATTCCTTCATTCCATCCTTCATTGCTTCTTTCCATTTATCATTGTTAGAACCCTTCACAGCTTCCTGATAGCACGAAGTTTCATCATCATTAGTACTTAAAAAAACCGATGAAACAAAATCATCATACCTTCTTGGAGGATTTCTGACCCACGTAGACCTCCTTAGGGAAGTGTATGGCTCATCCACATTATGTTGATTGTTTTCATCAACCATGTCTTCCTCTGCAGGAAACTCTTCATGAACATCTTTAGAAACTTGTTCATGTTCACTTTCATCTGTATTTGAACTGGTTTCAAACTAAATTTGTTGATACTTAGGTACTTCTTCCCGTTTCATTTGAACATCTACATCTGATTTGATGAGAGATGATTCATCAAATATTACATCTCTGTTAATGGTGATCTTATGAGCAGTAGGATCCCAAAACATGTACCCCTTAATACCATCACCATATCCAACAAAGATAAGCCTTTTTCTTTTTTTGGCTTCAATTTAGAATGCTGATGTTTCGGAATTAGAGCATAGGTTTCACAACAAAAAACTTTAAGATTAGAATAATTACCAGGGTGACCTTTCCGTACCTCTTTAGGAATCTTTCACTCTATTGTTGTTGATGGTGATCAATTCACTAGATAAAAAGATGTAGTTACTGCTTCTGCTCACAGTTCCTGCTGCAAGTTGGAGTTACTTAGCATACTCCTTACTCTCTCTAGAAGAGTTATGTTCATGTGTTCAACAACTCTGTTTTGCTGAGGAGTATAGGCAATGGTTTTATGCCTATCAATCCCAAACTCCTTGCAATAGTTCTCAAATTCCATTGATGTAAATTCACCACCATTATCAGTTCTTAAACATTTAATGGACCTACCAGTGCTCTTTTCTACCAAAGCTCTAAAGTGCTTGAAAACAATAAATACATCAGCCTTTCTTTTCAACATATAGATCTAGACCTTCCTAGAGAAATCATCTATAAAAGTTACAAAATATGATGATCCTCCATACGAATTAGTAGGGGATGGTCCCCAAACATCAGAGTGGATATAGTCAAGGATTCCCTCACTAGTGTGTCTTCCAGTTTTAAATTTCTCCCTATTCTGTTTTCCATAAATACAGTGCTTGCATAAATCTAACTTTAAAGACTTTAGACTAGGAAGTAACTTGCGATCATATAATAACTTCAATCCTTGTTCGCTCATATGGCCCAACCGTTGATGCCATAGTCGAACAAAATCACTGTCATTCTCAGATATCGTTGTCGCATGATCTGACTCAGTTCTTCCTTCTAACAGAAATAGGTTACCAATCTTCTTCGCTTTTATAACCAGTAGGATTCCTTTGTAGACCTTCATAACTCCACCTTGAACAATACTCTTCTATCCTCTAGTATCTAAGAATCCCAAAGAATTTAGGTTCTTCCTAAGATCAGGTACATGTCTCAGATCAGTTAGTATTTTAACAGTTCCATCAAACATCTTAATTCGAATGCTACCAATTCCCACAACTTTACACAAGATATCATTTCCCATGTAAACTATTCCATAATCTATAGATTGGTAAGTAACAAACCAGTGTCTATGAAGACACATGTGATTTGAAGCACCAAAATCTAATAACCATTGTTAATCATGACATGAATTGATACTAATTGATAAAACTACATCAGTCATACCTGAACCTGTTTCAGCTGCGTTTGCTTCCTTCATTTCTTTTGGAGGGTCGTCTTTGGAGGCTTATTGTCGCTTCCAATAGTCCTTATTCAGGTGTCCCGATTTGCCACAAAACCAACACTTAAGCTTTCCCTTTTTTCCCTTCGAATTTGACCGAGAGAAATCCATCTGACCATATCCTCTTTCTTTAGGTCTACCTCTAACCATCATCGCCTCAGATGTAGAGGTTTCTGAATTGGTTTTCTTCCTTGTTTCCTCAGACAGTAGTGCTCCAACAATAACATCAAACTCAATACTTCATGTTGTGCTAAAACTTATAGAGGTAACAAAGTGATCCCATGATGCGAGCAAAGGACACAATAATGTAATTACCTTGTCTTCATAATCGAATTTTACTCCCATGCTAGTCAATTGAACTAAGAGGGTATTAAAAGTATTTAAATGATCAACTATTTTTGTACCTTCTTTCATGCGCAAACTGTGGAATTTCATTTTTAGGAAGATCCTGTTCGTCACATATTTCGTCATATATAGGCTTTCCAGCTTCGTCCACAAATTGATTGTTGTCTTCTCCGTAACAATGTTGAACAGAACATCATCAACCAAACACAGGCGTATGGCACTCAATTCTCTCGCATCGATTTCATCCCAATCTTCATCTGTTATGGTCGCGGGTTTCTTTGGTTTTCCCAAAAGCGCCTTCACCACGCCTTGTTGCTCGAGAAGATCGTGCATCTTAACCTTCCAAATCTCGAAATTGATCTTGCCATTGAACTTCTCAATTCCAAATTTCACGCTCTGATTTCTCGCCACCTCTTCGATCGTCACACCACAGGCCAGGGCATCATTCTCTATTCCCCATATGCACCTTTGAATATGAGTGGGCTGCGTAGATTTTAGAAATTGTTGCGCCCTCGAATACTACTGCATCGATTCCGTAGAGGTCATCACGCCCTCTAAGAGGAGAGACCCACACCCTCGAGCACCACTGGACCTCATCGAGCTCACCACTGGAATGAGGAGAGATCCACTACCCATGCTGGATCGCGACTTTGTCCCCCCCTTACACAGAGCTGGACCGCGGCTATTCCAGAGAGAAAAAAAATGCGCAAGTGGCATTACATTATCGTGGCACCTGATAAGAGGAGAGACCCGCAACGATCCGAAATCAACGTGCTCAGGTTGTTCCTCTGATTAGAGATCAACGTTTCTCCTCCGATTAGATATCAATGCTACTCCTCACTCAGAATTGGGTTATACAACAACAAAACATTGACTTCTGCTACTCCAAAAACTATTGACTTCTTAATGACTGTAAAGACTGTCAATTAAACAACCACAAAATGTGCGTGCATGGACCCTCCACTCAAAAAAAAAAACAAAGACCCGCATGGGCCCTCGTTTGTCTCCACCACAGATCTCCAACTGGAGCTTTGATACCACTTGTTAAATTGCAAATGTGGAAAAACATAATTTACATAAGACAATCAATCAATCAGGCAGATTAACAAACACATAGATTTTACGTGGTTCACCCCAGATTTGGGCTACGTCCACCAAGAAAAGGTATCGGTTGTCTTATTATTCAGATCATGGAGATTATAGTAGCTCACCCATTCATCTCACACTCAACCTCTACAGGCATAAAATGAATATATAGAAATACACAGTTACATAAGAACTGACTATTGAATGCGCTCTCACCCATATTCTAATTTGGTCTCATTAGTTACAACCAACACTGAATTATAGGATCTAAAATCCTAATCTTGGGAATTCGTTGTCACCAAAATTCCAACATATCACACACCGAGGTCACTTCAGAATTTTCTCCACTCCCAGTTGCTTCGCCTTTCTTAACTAAACCCATCTGATCGACACTTCCCTTCTCATCAGTAAACTCAATTTTATAATTTGTTGCCGCCTTCAATACAATTTCATCTTCCACAGACTTTATAACCTTGTTGAGCCTAATCTTGCCCTCAATCGCATTCACAACATTTGTCTCTTCATTGTTATCCATATTATCGATATTGTCGAGCAAGGCCATGAGATCATTGTCATGCACAAACCTCAATTCGCTATTGGTTCGCTTCACATCTGGAAAAGAAAACCTGCCCTTCCAATACTCATCTCTCCCTCACTTATTCTGAAAAACTTGTGAGTAGGCGAACATCTTTTCCTCGCAAAATGCTACAGAGAATAAATGTTGCGATTAAAACTCAACACATACAATTGAGAATTTGGATTAGATAGTTAATGCGAATACTTGGCTACTTAGATTTTTCAAATCCACGTCATCTCATTGTCATCCACAATACTTGACAATACATGGTGTTAGCACATGAAATGGTCAGGTGTATTTGCTGTCAACTCACCAGGAAAGTTCGCAACGTACTTATGAGTACCTCATGCACTTATATTTCATTATTGCAACTAAGAAACATGTCAAGGGGAATTTTTTGGTTTTCAACGTCTTCATTTAATTAGATTTTCAAGGATTATGTCACATAAAATTTTAACAGTTTCCTTGAAGCGCACTATTGGATTTTGAACTTGGTGCTACAAATTGGCGTTGTGGATTAATTGAAGGAGACTTCAAGTTTGGATGCCTCTCAAATAGACCAAATTAGGTTCACAAAGCACCAACATCAAACCCAGGTGTATCAGGTGTTCCTTGACGATCTGCATACTGTTCAAAGGTTGAAAGAGGAGTTTATGATGTGAACTCTTCAAGCCCTTTTGCTGCCAACTTTCGAATCCATTTCCATGGTGCCCTAAATTCTTCCCACCATTCCATACTGCTACCTTGACCTCACTTTATCTTCTCCTTTGCAAACAAGTCACCTATTCCACTGAATACCTTAGCATTGCAAACTTTTTTCTTTGACTCTACATCACTAGCGCGCGTTGAGAACCCTCTGTTCCAGAATTGTTGAAACCCTCATTTTTTGCATCAATTTGAATTTTATTCTTAACCAGTTGAATGATACCCCTATCAAACTTGAGGCGTATGGTTAATCATTTGTAGAACCTAGCTTAAAATTGCATACATCATTGGTGCTGCAAATAGATATTTACGTTGCTGAAACTCTATTTGAGCAAAGAAATTTCACTTGTCTTCCGTTCATTACAAATCTCAGTGGTTGTTCCATTATCCCTTCTATTTGAAATGTTCTCTATCTCATACCACTGATGTGTATAGAGTGATGTGTATAATTATTGGACAAGGTGAACTCTAGGAAAACAATTATGTCATTAAAACCCTAAATTCATGTGTACTCTATTTTCACACAGCTAGTTGTCATAACAAATTACATAAAATATTCTTCAAGCAATGATTATAGATAGTCCACAAAGAAAGAAGACTCACACAGGAGGGAAGATTGTGAGGACTAAACCTTATGATATGCATTTACAACATTTTGGTGATGGTTATGAGTTTTGAACTATAACTCGCAGTTTTGGTGTTTTTCCTCCGATTATATATCAAGATAATAAAGTTTTGTTGCATGTTTGGACTCCTTGTATAATTTTGTGGTGTTAAAGCTTTGGAAAAAGTGAAACAAGTTGCTACAGGAAAGTTCGCAGCGCCTAGACTCACTAGCGCTGCGAACTGGTAATTTGGGACAGTTTGTAGAAATTATCACATAGGAGAGTCATGTTTTGATCGTAACTTTTGAATGCCAAACTGGATTTTTATGAAATTTGGTATAGAGAAGCACCATATTACCATTGACTTGCTGACAAAACATCAGCACGACCCAGTTCATAATTTGGGAGAAAATTCAAAATCATTACCTACAGGAAAGTTCACAACACATGTTGTCAAAGGTGTTGTGAACTCTAACAGTCTAACAAATCAGAGTTCGAATGGTTTCCTAGGAGTTAGTTGGATATGAGGGACATGTGTTCCATCTCCAAATAAAACAACATTGATGTGTTTCAAAAGACATTTATCACAATAAACAAGATCCCAAAAAATAGGAATTTGTAATGTTTTTGTTGGAATCTTTTGTAAGAGACTCCTAAATGGAGGAGAATCCTATGTGGTTCCTTGGTTTAAACCTTCTTACTAGAGAGATATAATTCACTATATATGAAGTGGATTTTAATAAGGAAAGGGTTGGATTCATAATCCAAGAGAGGAGAGAGCTCGATGAGCAGTTTACTCATTTCTAAGCCGGAGGGCCTGTTGTAATTAGTATTTCTGTCATTAAAGATTCATGAGAGTTGTTTATCAATTTGTCATCTTTGTTTTCCATTTCTTTTGTTATCTTCTTGATTGAATATATTGCATATTTTGAGGATCAAAAACTACCTTTGATTAATGGATCCCTGAGCAGCAAATGATCTCTTGTAGATGACGTGTTAATCATTGTTTTTGTTCAACCATTTTTCAATCTATTATGGAGAGAGAATCTATGTTTAGTTGGCTTTCTTCTTTTGTTCACCTTCCTTTCTTCTATTCATCATCATATACACTCTTAACCTGATATTTACCTTGATTGCCTTCAATCTGCAGAGTGGTGTTGACTCCATGCCCAATAGTATAGATCACTGATCTAGAGTCACAGTGTTGCCCTCTTTATTGTTCTTTCTTGCTGATCCACCTTTTTAAATTGATTTGATTTTTCAAATCTTGATGGGTATTAGGATTGTTCTTAAAGCACTCTAACTCCTGGTGCTAAGACATGGATCATAAGGGATCCCGCGGCATGCGCTGACAGCTTCACAAAAAAAACCCAATACAATGTTTACGATTCAGTGGACATCACATTCCGCAATCAGGGATCCGAGAAAATAAACAAGTACCTACTTCATTTCGTTTCATTCAAATTGACCACGTTCCTCACCTGGATCTGATCCCTTCCGATACGCCGCAACCTCTGCCGCCCATGCCTTTCACAGGAATTGGACAAAGGCGCACTATCACCCGACATCTCCGGCATTCTATTTATATAAACATCGTGAGGACAGATGTGAATGCTTCCATAATAAAAATTAGGGCTCTAATGATAAAAACTAATCTTTCCGTTATCGTGACTTCTGGATTTTCAAATCAGTTTTGTATTACATGGATTGTAAGGTTACATTTCTTTTGCAAAGAATTGGATCAATTACTGTCGTATTGTATTACAGTTGGTAGTTTCAAATTATTTAAAATTACATTCATAAAATTATGCAACGTATCACGTAAACTTTAGAGAAATATTGGCAAATATACATCACGGACCCACTCCTATAGTTTGCACGTTAGATTCAAAATCGAGATGGCGTGTCCGCAATCACCACTGCCAGTCTTCCACCTGGTTTCAATTTGTTGTTTATTTTTTTATTTTTTTTCAAAGCCTGCTGGCACATATTACTTACAAGGATTGAGACGTACGGCACATATTACTTAACCAGGATTGAAACGTACATGAGGAACATCTATCCTTCCAGCCGTATGACAAGGGTCGTGTTCGTGTTTTATCAGGTCTAGCCAAACCACCGTCACCTCCAAACCACGTGGACAATTTGCTATTAACTTTTTATATATTTATATATATATAATTGCTATTACGTCGGCAATTTGCTATTAATCTTTTATTACACCCAAAGGTGTACACTTATTGACAATGGGCAGATTTAATAGGGGTTTAGTGCTTAATAAATTTTTTATGGACATGATTAAATATGGCTGGAATATTCTTAGTAGTCACACAAAATAAATGGCTGTGATTTCAATCATTAACTCCCTAGCTATTATAAAGACATTCATTTATGTGTTTACTTTTTTACATTTACCTAATCATATTTAAAAATTACTTTGATAGCTAACTGATTGCCAGGTAAGTGATTAACAAAAATTAAAATTAAAATATTAACACTAGATAAATGAAATAAATGAAACACTACAATTTATTTGTTAATCAATAATAAAATTTAATAAATTCTTTACCTGCTAATACCTTTCAGCGTTCTCCAACTACTGTACCTTTCAGCGTTCTCCAACTACTGTATTAGCGGCTGTGCTAATATATATATGGGGCTCCACGTCGAACCTTTGTACATAGTCAGAGTGCCATCGTTACCTAACGTTACGATAATGATTCATATACTCTTACTTTAAACAAAGACCTTTGCTTAATATATTATACCTAGTTTTTTAGGTTACAATATCCGAAACCAATATGGGAAATTTTCAATTGAAAAAAAAAAATCCGAAACCAATTACTTATTCAATTACTTGAACCAATGCTTAAGATCTAGTGGAACGCGTCGACTTCTATTAACAAACTATATTGTTTGTCCTTTTCAAAGTTGATTTTGCTCATTAAATATTTCCATCCACCTAATAAAATAATTAATTATTATTATTTTAGGCAAAATGATTGTAATATAAATTTAAATTAATATAATTTGATTATAATAAACATATAATTCATATATAATAAAAATAAATTCATATAATTTTTAAACATTTAACAAAAATAAACCTATAAAAAAATGATTTTCCTTTTTTAAAATTCTCAAATTAAACAATACAATTCAAGCTCAAATAAATTAAAATTTTCCACCGTAACAGTGCACAAGGAATGGCTTGGAAGGAAAACCAACGAAAAATATAGCAATGGATTATAACAAAGACTTTAAAATGAGGAATTCGAAAACAATACAATATAAATAATATATTGAAATAATTTAAAACAAATAAAAGAATTTATATAAATAATATGGATTATGTTTTTACTTAATTTTTCAAATTTCATATTATCTCATAAATTACGGGTGAAGATGTTTTCTTTGAATAAAAGTTTTATAGTTTTTTCCAATATAAATAATATATCAAAATAATTTAAAACAAATAAAAGAATTTAACATTTGTTAATGAAAAGTATAGATTATGTTTTTACTTAATTTTGCAAATTTCATATTATCTCATAAATTACTTGTTAAGATGTTTTCTTTGAATAATAGGTTTATAGGTTTTTCGTGAGACGGAATAATATAAGTTTATTATTTATATATTAAAAAATGGACAGTTTTATTATAAAGTTTATTGGACAAAATAAATTAGAAAAAAAAAAAAGAGTTTATGTATTTTATTCTTGAATTAATTTAAAATAATCAATGATGAGTACATTGTTCATAGTTTATGGATCTATGATATTTTTTCATGGTATTTTATATGATAATATTATTTAATGGCTTGGGATATTCTAGTATAATATGTCTCATGGTATAGACCTCACAAGTTCGTTTATTGAGCCATATATACTTGAGTGGCCATTGTAGTCATGGAGTGTCTAATTTAATCTAAAGATCCAAACAAGAAGAACCTCACTCCAAATTAATTATGTTAAGAGAACAACTCTAGAAGTGTATTGTAACCGTTGTTCATCGTTAAAGAATACATTGATCTTTCTTTGGAGTGTGGAGTTTTTTTTTCGAGAATGGTTTTCCCTAGGATATCTTATGGTTTAATGATTTGTTCTTTATTTCTTTTGTTTGAAATAGTTTTGTTTTAAGTTATTGCACATTCTTCTCTCATGGATTAGTGTAGAAAGTGTATTCCCCACCTCTGTCTTGTTTCATTTGGTATCGAGTCCTGATCACCTTAGATCCAAGATGTTAGTGACAATGTTTTTTTTTTTTTAATCTTGGTTTGAGTGGGAGCTTGTGTATGAAAACTCGTTGCAAGAAAATTGCAAGTATGACAAGACTTGAAATGGAGAGTGAGCTTGAAGCATGTGGCTTTGATCTAGAACATGCATGGAGAAACATGAAATTATGGATAGATGGATAGATATACCACTTTGACATCTGGACTTGATGATATTAGGTAGATATTTGATGGATCTATCAAATTTAAATCTTGTACATCTTAAGTTGGTTGTGGATCATGTGTAATCTAATGATGTCAGGTAAGATATGTACTTGTTTGAGAAGTAATTGGGTTTGTCGTTTCCGAATTTTTCTCATATTTTTTAGATCCAAAACAAAAGTACCTGTTTGACAAGCATTGTTTGTCATTTCCAAATTTGCCTCATATTTTTTAGAGAAATGTTTTTTTTTCTTGTGAAAGGGTCTCAAAAGTTTGATAATTTTTATTGAAAAACCTTCCCATGCGACTATAGAAAAGTGTTATTCTTCCTCTATGTTTCATTCTACCATTTTTACCTAATCAAATGTTGTGCCATCAATGTCATATAGAAAAACGATTTTTTTTTTAAATCATCCTTGGAGTTTAACATAAACAAACATTGTATCTTTTCGACCCATGATTTAGGCCTAATGTTATTTCCATGGAATTTGGGAATGATAATTTTTTCCAAACCTATGTTTAATGTGGTTCTCTTTACCTTGTTCATTGCCTTCCACTCATATGTTTCCAAAATGATTTTCTTGGTTATTATGATCTTGACCCTCTCTTTTTCTATTATGAGGATGAAAATTCCCCATATCTCTATCCTTCAACTCTTTGTTTCCTAAATCCATAGTCCATGCAATTGCCATGGTGTTCAATTTTCTATACATGTCAACTATTGCTTCCGTTAATTCATTGAAAGGAGTTGTTGTTTACTCTTCCATAGACGCCACTAATTATGCACTCCAAATTTTTTTGGTATGAAACTAAGATGACATGATTCCCACGAGGATAAGAAAATGACTTTGATACCATTTTTATGATCCCAAACAGTTAGGAGTCCACCCTTTGGTGTTGGCTAGGTTTTTGGGCGAAATATTAGGCAAATTCAAACAAACAAAAAAATATTTGATTAAAAAATTGAGGTACATAAAGAAGGAATATGAAAATTCTAAGAAAATAATTCAAACGAAAGCACAAACATAATGTGAGATTTCTAGGTGAAATGAATTGAGATTTATTACATAAAAAAAAAAAAGGAATGAGGCTACTTGAAATTGCAATTATAATATAAATAAATATATCAAATCCTAGACATACATTCATTCATTTCATTTACCACAATGAAAACTAATGGACCCAAATGCTAAAATTTCATTCACAATAATTTCCTCAAAAAATGGAGATAAACATACCAAATCCTAAACATGACATCTGAAAATAAGATGTTACAAATTTTATAGAGTAACTACCATAAAAATTGAAACTATACAAAATGTAATTAAAAATGAGAAGGTTATGTATGCCAACTCAAATGGACATAAAACTAATGTAAAATAACCTTCAAGAGATACTTTCAATTTTAAATTCCAAAAAAACTTTTCCATTAGGCCAAAGATCATCTACTTCCCTAAGTTTCCTTTATCCTATGTGAGATAAATGTTTTTTTACAAATTATAAAATATGAAAATAACTTTCACATAAACTTAAAAATATGAGACTAGCATGAAAACAATTATTAACTTAAAAACATGAAATTGTTAAATACTTATTATTAATAAGTAATGTGTTAAATACTTAAATAATGTGTTAAATACTTATGGGTCGTAACATTTATACTATTATCTCTATCCTATTGTCTAAGGAAATGTACTCGTTTTTATGTGAAGGAAAGGGATCTGAATCAAATTTCCAATCTATTAGTGCCCGAACTAGATAACCATTTCCATTTACTATAAAATTTACATCTTTTTTCTTCCACTATAAAATTTAAATTTTTTTTTTCCACCATCAAATTAGACCAATTTACATTTAAGATTAGAAGTTATCTTTTATCCTACAAATTGCAATATGAGAAATTCAAAATTATTTTAACAATCATATTCTACAAACTTTGTTTTCCTACCTTTCCATGTTTTTCTACTTTTCCCTCGTGTTGATTTTATATGGTAAACATTTTATAAGGAAAAAAATAATTCTTATGCAAATGATTCAAAACTACACCTAATATTAAGGAATGTGGGGTTCTCTCATGAAAAAAATTATACTTTTCTCAAACCAATGTTATTGAATATTTTTTCTTTGAAAGAGATTTTTTTTTATCATCATGCATACTAATTTTATATTGTTTATTGTTGAAATTTTCTAGAATGTCTATTAATGCAAATTTATAAATTTCATCTCCTATTAAAAGTTTCTTGGATATAATTCTTGTGAATTTTCATTTTTGGAATTGATTTGAAATATTAATTTACAACAACAAAATAATGGAAAATATTCTACATCACTTCAAATCAACACACTAAGAAATTCAAGAGAAATAAAACAAATACCTATAAATTATAGCCATTAAAGAACATTTTTTTGAAGAATATACCAAATCTTAAAATTACTTTATTACAATATATTTTACAACAAAAAATATGGTCTTTTATCTTCAAGTCATATGCTAAATAACTTAACAATTTCATCACCATGTTATGTCAAATATGTTAAATTTTTAATTAAAATAAAGTACCAAGGCAAGTGTTTCTCTTCCCTAGGTGCCTAAAGGGGAGAAAGTGCCTAATGTGGGTCCTAGTCAAATTAATTTGTGAGATGCAAATTAAAAGATAACTTTATGACTAAAGTGAGGGTGAGTGAAGAGACACCTAATCTCAGCCACTCATCTAATCTAATCTCAACTGTTAGATTAGAAAACCCATCACCTTCCCTCATGAGGTTGATTAGGGCAAGAGGGTGCACCCATTCTTGGGTAGTTCATTCATTTTCTTGTTGAGAGAGCAAGAGAGAGCTGGGAGAGGTCAAGCTTGAGAAGAGAGACAACATTTACTGAAGGAGAGCACGCATCCCAAGGAAAAGAGCAGCACGAATTTTGAGGCAACAAGCAATAAGGAATAACAGGTCGTACCGTATGGATTTCTGAAGGCCGTACAGCAATAAATGTGCACAAAAATCGAGGTGGACAGTCGTTGTGTTTTCTGAGAGTATTGGCATGCTTTTCAAGTCTACCGTACAGTATTTAATTGGCACAAAAATCGAGGAAGGAGATGGGCACACTTTTCTAGGTGAGAAAAGTCTGTACAGTCCGTACGGACCTGCACAGAAATCGAGGGCCGTACCACAGAAAATTTTTGGCACATTTTTCAAGGTGCTGGAACGTTTTTTTAAAGGCATTTTTCCTGCTAGGTTTTCCGTACAGTCTTGGTAGAATTTTGGGCACAAATTTCGAGACAATCTGTACAACATTAATTGTTGGGACAGCTGTACGGTTGTACATATTTCTGGTTCAGAAATTGAGGAGCAAAGCTATAGGAAGTCTAGATAAGTTTGTGTAAATTTCTGAAGATGAATATGCTGTAAAAGAAATTTCTCAGAAGCTCAATAATAATAAAAAGCCCTCTCACTGGTTTTCCCCTTGTGGGTTTTTCCAGGGTCGAAGTTAGACCGAAAATTCTTGTGTCTAAATTTTCTGAGTTTTTCATACTGTTGATATTTTATTTCTGCGTTGAAAACGATGTTTAGAATCCTTATGTTTCAGTTCTGAAGTTTATTTTCTACTAAGTTTTTATATGCTGAAACTGTGCTGAAACTGGGTTTGGGCATTTAACTTTGGCTGAAAAATCAGCGAGACTGAAACTGGGTTGGGGTCTGAAGTTTTAACATGGTATCAGAGCTGAGTTGAAGGGAAGCAGAGATTTCAGTAGACAGAAAGTTGGGACAACAGACACTTCACAGGGCAGATTTTTGAATTTGTGATTTTCAGCAGAAAAAGGGTCATGGCTACTGGTTTGAGAGTTGAGGAAAGACTTGATGGGGCAACAAATTTTGGTGCTTGGAAGGAGAGGATGATCTTGCTTTTGCAAGAAAACAAATCGTGGGACATTGTGGAGAATACCACTACTCATCCTGTTGTGGTACCTACTGATGCTACTCTTCTTGCAGCCTATCTAAGAAGAGTATCAAGGCTAAGAGATTTATTCTTGATGCCATCAAGGATCATTTATTCCTCACTTGACGAGGAAAACACATGCCTATGAGATGTGGGAGTCTTTGACTAAATTGTACCATAGTACAAATGAGAACCGGAAGATGGTTTTGAGGGAAAAACTAAAGAGCATAAAAATGACCAAGGCTGAAAATGTGGTCACATGCCTTACTAGATTGACACAGGTGAGGGATGAACTTGGAGCTGTGGGGGAAGCCATAGCTGACAGTGATCTTGTGAGAACAACATTGAATGGTGTTTCCAAACAATGGGTTGTTTTTGTGGAGGGCATTGTTGCTAGGGACAAGCTTCCCGGTTGGGAACGTCTTTGTGATGACTTTGTACAGGAGGAGACCCGGAGAGGTTATGTACATGGCAGTTCATCTACAGTTCATGAGGAGGAGAATGTGGCTCTTGCTACCACTAGTAAGAAGAAGTTCAGAAAGGGTCCAAAGGGAGGACAGAAGCCCAAGGGTGAAAGGAAGAAAGACATGAGAAAAGTCAAGTGCTTTGCTTGCCATAAGTTTGAGCACTATGCAGGACAGTGTCCAAACAAGAAGAAGAAACAAACAACAGCTTCAGCAGAGGTGGAAGAGTTTTCCAACAAGTTTGTCAAGGAATTTTCCTTGATTGCATGTCTATCCTCGAGGACCACTACTACAGATACTTGGTATATTGACAGTGGTGCCTCTCGCCATATGAAAACAGTTCGTGAGCACCTGAAAAATCTTACACAGTGTGGAGATGCAGAGGTAGTGCTTGGAGATGATCGGGAGGTTAAGGTGGCTGGTTGTGGGACCGTATCATTTCAGAGGGAGTCTTTGCCTCCCATGACTTTGACAGAGGTTCTTTATGTTCCGAGCTTGAAGAAGAACTTAGTATCAGTTTCTACTATTGAGGAGAAGGGCTACAAGATCTTGTTCCATGATGGGCAGGTGCTCCTTTTCCCAAGACTGTCTAGCATCACTTTGGCCAAAGTGATAGGTACTATACATGAGAGGCTATACAAGTTTTTGTTCCATCTAGTGAGAGCATTGATTCATTCTACCAACAACAACAGTGACCTATGTGAGATATGGCACAGGAGGATGGCACATTTGCACCATGGGGCTTTGAGAGTTCTAAGGGAGATGGTGACGGGAGTTCCAGATTTCAGTTCAGAGCACCATGAGTTGTGCAAGGGGTGTACTTTGGGAAATTACACCAAGACTGCTTTTCCTGGCAGTGACAGTAGAGCAGCAGGGATACTTGATCTTATACATTCATATGTATGTGGCTCGATGTCTTCGGCATCGTTGACTGGATCCCTATACTATGTTGTATTCATTGATGACTTCTCTCGGAATTCCTGGATTTTCTTCATGAAGACCAAAGGACAGGTCTTTAGTCGGTTCCAAGAGTTCAAAGCTCTTGTGGAGAACCAGACAGGGAAGAAAATCAGAGTCCTGAGATCGGACAATGGGGGTGAGTATACCTCCAAGGAGTTCATGAATTTTTGTGCAGGAGAGGGCATCAGGAGGGAGTTGACTGTTCCTTACAACCTGCAGCAGAATGGGATTGCAGAGAGGAAGAAAAGGGCCATTGTTGGGGCTGCGAGAGCCATGCTACATGATCAGGGGCTGCCACTATTTCTATGGGCTGAGGCATGCTACACTGTAGTCTATTTGCAGAACAGGAGTCCTCACAGGGTTGTGGGGAGCATGACTCCTGGGGAAGCTTTCTCTGGGAAGAAGCCTAAGGTGGGGCACTTTCGGATTTTTGGGTGCATCACTTATTCATATGTCCCTTCTGAGAAGAAGACAAAGCTGGAGCCCATGGCAGAGAGAGGGATCTTTGTTGGGTACAGTGAGACTTCAAGGGCTTTCTGTATTTACCTTCCTTCCTTGAGAAAGACTGTCTTGAGGAGGGATGTCAGATTTGAGGAGGACGGAGCCTTTAGGAAGTCTAGAGGGACAGAGAGAGGTGAGCAATATTCACCTCAGATTTAGGTGAGCCCGCAGCAGACTACAGTGACACAGAGTTCGGGGCCACCAACTTTGGTGACGACAGGTTCACAGGTGACAGGGCCACAGAGTTCAGGTTCGCAGGTTACCGGTCCACAGGTTTTGGGATCAGGTACTTCAGGGTCTACTATAGGATCATTGTCTTCAGTAGATGGGGTTGAGCAGGGAGAGTCCCCTTTACAGGACACTACCTCAGAGAGGAGGAAGCCCAAGTGGCTTCAGGACACTTTGAGGGAGGCACAGGGTTCAGTGGGGAATCCCAGACAGGCAGTGAAGGAGAGTAAACCTCCCGAGAGGTTTTGCAGCTACATCGCGATGGTAAGCAGTATTCGGGAGTCTG
>ML800437.1:165840-179053 GCA_009831015.1 Picea engelmannii | reverse complement strand
AAATTGGGAGTCCTGGGGACTTGACCCTGGAACCTCTGCCTTTGCCTATGCCTTAATACGTCCGCTCCTAACCACTAGGCCGTGGGTACCACTTAGTACATATCGACCGCATTTATTTTTAAAAGGTGTATTCTTCCCATCCACGGGGGAGGAGGCACAGACCATGCGTTCTTTTGGGCACGATTTTTGAGGTGAGGTACAATGATTATTGTAGGTTGCAGAGGGCACATAAATCGAGACAAATTTCTTCTTGGGTCGAGGAGTGCGAGAGTCAGATTGAGGCGTGGAGATAGTCATTTTTTAGTAATTTGATGCCACAAATTCATAGGTGTTGTTGTTTTATGATCTGAGCATTATTTCCGCAACTTGATTTCAAAATGAGGAATACTTATGTATTTTTTCAAATTCTTTTGCTGATTTAATGAAAAAGCCTACCCATTTGAGAGCAGGACCCGGAGACGTAGTCCACTAGGGATGAACTCTGTTATCAAGTTTTTATATTCAGATCTGATTCTTATATCTCTTCATTTTTCAGTTTTCCCTTCTTTAATGGTGCACTTTAATTTATGCTCATTTAATACAATTCTTTATAAGTCACGATGAAAAGATCCTGAATCATGTTGGTATCAGAGTTGTCGTCTTTGACTTGAATTGTTGTGTGAATGCTTACTAGGGCCAAGCATAAGCAAGGTGAAGGAACTCTTAAGACTTTCAATCCCGAAGTTGTTTGTGCATCTAGAAAATGGCATAAGAGGACAAGCATGCTGAATAGGAGAAAATCTTTCACATGTTGACTTTCACCAGTTTAATTTTTTTGCATGTTTGGGAAATCGGTCAAAACACGATAAATTTTTCATACTACGTCTATTTGTGAAAAAAATTATATGGTCGAAATCAACACGACATGACGAACTCAATGGCGTTGGTTTTGTCTGATTATGAGAACTTTCATTTGTAGGACTTCCTGGATAGATTTTGGATTAGGGGTGGAGTAGGTGAGAACATAGGTGTGTCCCTCATGTTGCAGGTGGTATTATGAAATTTAGCATGATAGACAACATTACGAGCATGTTGGTAGGGGAGTCTAAGTAACAGATCAACACAATCTAAAGGAGAAAAATCACACACCATAGTGACCATTCCTTGTATTTCAGAAATAAGACACCTTTTATATTAGATCGGGTGATTTTTGTTTAAGATCCATCAATTACAGAAACTATTAACAGAGGAGTGCATGCATGCACATTCTAAATATCGTTGCATGCATGTGCATGTGACCGCATGAAGAAATTCGTTGGCATGTTTCCAACAATGTGATGCCCTTATATGGGTCTATATGATTACTGCTCTTGTTTTTGAGCCCCTAATATTCCGAAAATGCTCGACCTTCCCATGTTCTCTTGCGGATTTTGGTGTCGAAAAAAAAATAAAAAATGTTAAACCTTGTGTAAATTTTCACCCAACAGATGCAGAACCTTCGTTTTCCTAAAACTAAAGTTTTAATTTGGGTTGTTTAACGATTTCTATATTTTCACAAAACATTCTTGCAATTTTATACACATTTGGCAGATTGTTATCGTTAAAGATTAGCTTATAAACACTGGTATATCATAGCGAAGTTTTAATTTGTTACCACAAGTCGTGTATCACAGTGAATATTTATTTTAGGTACATTATCTTTTGATAATGCATCGGATCAATTACTGTGAATCAATTTTGAAATGGTTGATATAGTCCTGACATGAGTTGGCACAAGATTTTGCGATTAGAATCAATTGAATAATCATTATTCTAGTAACTAAAATTGTTGGTTATTTTTTGTAGTGTATCTCTGAAGATTAGCTGGCACTGGGAGCCTGTCATCTCTATAATGCACTTTAATTTCACTAAGTCGATGATTTTTTTGAGTTGGGATAGCCAGTTTAAAGTTCATAGTGATTTACATGTTCAATTTATATGATTTTGTCACCAATCTCTCCTATATTTCCTCTTTGTTTCTTGACTCCATGGTCAATGTCACTATCATGGTGTTCAAATTTCTATATGCATCAACTAGTACTTCCTTTAATTCATCGAAACAACCTATTCTGTCATTTTCCCTAGACACCACCAATTATGCACTCCAACTTTTGTTGGTATGAGAGTAAGATGCCATGGCTTCCATAAGGTTAAGAAAATGACTTGATAACATTGTTATAATCCTAAATTGTTAAGATCTACCCTCTAGTTTTTTCTTAGGTATTTGGGTGATTAAGAATCAAGTATATAAAGAGGGAATTTGAAATTTTATTGTTGATTCATTTTGGTGAACCCAAAAGTTATGAAGAGGCAATGTTGGTAGACACCAAAAGGAAGTGGGAACAAGGCAAGAAAGAGGAAATGGATTCCTTGGAAAATAAATAGATTTGGGACTTGGTTTAATTTCCTACAAGAAAAAGAGCATTGCAGAATAAATGGATTTACAGGTTGAAGGAAGAAGATGGAGGAAAAAATCAGTACAAGACTAGACTTGTTGTAAAGGTGTTTTCACAAAAGAAAACTATATATTTTGATGAAATGTTTTCTCCTATTGTTAAAATGAATTCAATTAGGACTATTTTAACTCTTGTGGCAGTAGAAGATTTGAATCTTGAACAATTAGATGTAAAACCAACTTTTCTCCATGGGGATTTGGATGAAGAGATTTATATGCAATAGCCACAGGGGTATGAGGTCAAAGGGATGGAAAATTTGGTATGCAGGTTGAAGAAGAGCTTGTATGGCCTAAATAAAGTTCCAAGGAAGTGGTATCTGAAGTTTGATAGGTTTATGACAAAACAAGGTTATAGTAGATGTCATTTTGATCACTGTGTTTATTTTAAAAGGCTAGAAAATGGAAGCTATATTATCTTTCTATTGTATTTAGATGACATACTTGTTGTAGGGTCTAATATGCAGGATTCAAATGTACTCAAGAATAAATTATCTAATTCATTTGCAATGAAGGATTTGGGTGCTTCAAAGAAAATCCCTGGTATGAGAATAACAAGAGACAGGAAAAATCACAAATTGGCATTGTCTCAGGGTGAGTAGATAGACAAGGAGTTGGAGAGGTTTAGAATGTAGAATGCAAAACCAATTAGTACACCTTTGGCTATCCATTTCAAATTAACCAAGGGAATGTGTCCCAAGACACAAGAGGAGATAGAACACATGTCCAGGGTCCCTTATTCATCAACAATTGACGACTTGATGTATCTAATGGTTTTCACAAGAGCAGATATTTCACATGCAGTGGGAGTTGTGAGAATGTATATGAAAAATACAAGTAAAGAACATTAGGAGGCAGTAAAGTGGATTCTGATGCAGGAGCATCACTCCACCTAAGAAAAATGCCAACAACTAATGCATCTATGCACTAGGAAGGAGCAGATCCCAAAGAAGGATGTGCCAGTCCTTTCGAATTTCAGCCTGAATTTAAAATTTTAAATGTAAATTTAATGAAATTAAATGTTTGGATACTTAGGGAAGGCCGAGCCCATGTGCTTGATAGGTTGAGTTATTGTAATGGGTAGTGTCACCTTTAATGGATGACAAGTAGGTGGATCTAGATCCGATTCGGACTAGATGGGAATTGAATGTAAGTTGATGTGAGTAGGTAGCTGGAGGGAAGGATCGAGAGCCCCTCCTTTGTAGAAGATCTTTGTTTTCAAAATTCATAGGAAGTAGGAGGAAGGAAGATTAAGAGTGGGCGCATTTGAGAGCTCAAGGGAGGAGAAGATCTGAGTACTCTATAGTAGTCCAGCCTTGTAAACGTTTGTACAAAACTATTCAGATTAATATAAAGAGCAGTTTTTCTTGCCTATGATTCCTTGTATGTTTTTATGTGGGTTTACTGAATGTTTTTTTTTTTACCGTGTCTTGATATGAATGACATGGATGCATATTTTTTTCCCTTTGAAGGAATTAGATAGAAATTATCTATCTACAGTTTTTTGAGTGTTTTGGGCTCTTAGGCTTGTGCAAGGAGTGCACACCAGAGTGGTTGAAACCTATGTGAATCCAACGCAAGGAGTGCATTTTGGAATCTATTTCGAGTTTAAGGAAGAGCATGCTAGGTGGGAACAATATAAAAATTCATAAAGCTCAGAAGGAATAGTGCAGAAGAAGGCATGCCAGAGTTACTAAACACGCTGAGGAAGCTCTATAAGGAGTGCATCGAGAAGGAAGAAGGAGTGCGTGATAATTTGCTTTAGGTTTTGAGAGGAGGTTGCCAAGAGGGAACACTAGGAGGAGAGTAGAGTGCAATTTTTCATAGAGAGCGCAAGGGGATCATGAGTGAATTCTTGTATTTCAGGACTCAAGAGGTGAAGTTGTGCAAAGAGTGCACAAATCCAACACACTATTGAAGTGTTGGTAAAATCTCTGAAGGAAGAGAGCACAGACAGTCGGGAGGTTGCTAGAGAGTATGTGAAGGAGAAAAGGGTCGAGACCCTTAGGAGTCTGAGAAATTTCAAGTTCAAAGGAGAGTAGTGTAAGTGCGCATAGAAGACCCATGAAAGGCACGCATCAGGCCAACACTTAGTCAAAGTGTTGAGAAGTTTGAGTCCGGAGAAGCATTAGGAGTACATAAGGAGAATTTATTTCAAGTTAAAAGCTTAGGAGGAGTAGCGTTTTCAAAGTGCAAGCCAAGGCCGAGCAGAAAATCTTGCAGAGGAAGGTTCAAAGGCCAAGCGTTTGAAAAATTTGAAGAATCCTTCATTTGGAAGGAAAGGGAAAACAACCGAGGAGGAAGAAGCTTCAACTGTCGTTGATCTAGGCTGGAGAGCGGATCTGGACCATAGAGGATTAAGTCTAGATAGAGGTGGGAATGCACAGAGGAAGAGAATCGATCCGAGCCTTCGAGATCTGAGTGTAAGGATCGACAATCGTCAGATCCAGGTAAGTTGCATGAGCTTTAACCCTTTGCATCCTTCAGAATTCGTAAGTTCATAGGTTTTCAAGTTATGTTTATAGGGGACAAGTCCCCCAAAGTTTCGGAGCCCAAATTGTATTTGGGTTATCAGACAAGAGGCCACATGGTATTTTTTTACTATAGGTGGAACAATAGTAAATTGGATTTAAAAACCTCCAAAGGTTGTTGCCCTTTCAACAACAAAAACATAGTATGTTGCTGCTACAAAGGCTAGTAAAGAAATTATTTTGTTATAGAGATTTATGGATGAATTGGGAAAGAAGCAGGAGAATAATAGGTTGTACTGTGATAATGAGAGTTCCATTCATCTTGCAAATAAATCAACCTTCCATTCAAAGACTAAGAATATACAACTCATGTACCATTTCATACGATCCATCTTGGAAGATGGATATTTGAAGTTGGAAAAGATACATACTAGCCATAATCTTGCAGACGTGTTAACAAAGGAAGTAACCAGGGAGAAACTGATTTCCTACTAATTTTCAGTTGGCCTTCAAGCATGAAGGTGAATATGATAAATTTTACAAGTCCAAGGTGGATCATATTCCAGTAGGTACAACATTATTGGATTTGTTGTGATCAGTCTCCAAGTGGGAGATTATTGGTTGTGGAGCCTAAGTATCTTCCTGATTCAGAGGTCTTTGTTTTCAACTTTGTTTATACCCCATGAAGAATGTACACCCTTCCATGCGGGTGGGGGGGCTTGCCCCCCCTACGGGATCCAGGGGCTAGTGGGGGTTCAGGGGCGAAGCCCCTAAAGGAAAAATTATCTTGTAAATGTATATTTTAATTTCATAGTCAATCTTGACCATTCATCATTAATTCACAGATCCGATGGTAGAGAGTATGTTAGGGTTTGTTTTCCCTAGAAGGAAACCCTCTTTTATGGGAGAATTGTATTGCGGATGTGTATTATTGTGAATATTGTATTATGAGAGAGGAGATTGTGAGAGAAAGAAGAGGAAGTTACAATGGGTGTGTTTTAGTTTGTATCCCTTCATTTGTTGTCTAATAATAAAGGAAGGACCTAGAAATTTCTCTAGTGGATGTATCCCACATAGGGTGAACCATGTATATCTGTGTCTCTATTGTATTGTGTATCTTCTGTGTTTTATTTCCGTATTTGTCTTATTTGATTGCTCCGTGGTCTTGTTTTTCTAACACCTAATCCTATAAAATCGTTGAACTTCTCCAAGAACCCTAGCACTCCAAGATAGATAGATATAATACAATAAATATTACAAAGAAAAATAGAGACAAGTTTTCTCCCCTCTTCACATATATAATAAGTGTGTGTGTATGAATGAATGATTGAATGAATTGACACTCTCCTTCCTCTATTTATCTGACAGTTAAGGGAGCCAAACAATATAAAGTGGGCACAACCCTCTACAAGAAACATATCTCTACATCATCATCATCATCACAAGAAAGCTTGAAATTTGATGCCATGGGTGCATCTAAGGATCTACAATCCTAAATCCATAATCTCTCCAATATCTCCAAAGTGTATTTTCCTTTCCCAATGAAAACTTATATTATACCTTGCCAAACCTCCAACCATATAAAATAATGAAATAGACCAATATACTTCATGTGAGATTTACTTGACAACTTTTCATTGCACCATATAATAAGATTCTTTAGACTACCTATAATGTTCAAATCATCCACATATAGAACCAAGACAACCAAATTAGATTTTGCATACATATAATAAATATTTGGATTAATAGTAATTTGGGCGAACTTTAATTTTAGTAGGAACTCATCAATCGTAGAGTGTCAAGCTTGTGGCACCTACTACAACCCATAAAGGGATTAATTCATCCTCAAACATGGGTATTATTCTCATAAAACTCAAAAAATTAGGGATGATTTATGTACACTACATAAGTCACACAATTTGAGAAAGCGTCTTTGCCTCCATCTGATACAAATTCCATCTAAAACATGTTGTTAAGGTAATAATGGTATGGATAGAAGTATACTTGGAAAATGAGGAATATATCTCATCATTATCAACTCCCTCTTTGTGTGATAACCATATTTCCATATGCCTTTCCTTGTACTTTTCAATACGCCTATCAATTTCATGTTTGGAATCCATCACTAATTCCATAATAGGTTTTAAACCTTACTTCAACCCATCCCACCATACATTCTCTACATATGCCTCCTCAAGACTATAAAGCTCATCCAACTTCCCATTGGAATGTACAAGTTCTATGGATCGACAAGAAACATGTAAAAGCCACCATCTTACACACCTCTAGTTAAAGTCCTTCGACTAGCTAGACTACAATAACTAATATTACACTATTATTCTCAACAAAAAAACACACTAATGATTCCCCAAACATGAAAATAAAAGAATATTTTTCTTCCACCTAGGAAAAAACAAAAGTTTGTTCAACTCAAGAACATTACCTAATGGCATCGAAAAAAAAATGGATCCTAATCCTTTCATAATAAATATAGAATCATCACACAACTCCACACATATACCTCCCTCTTACTCCTAATTCATGTTGAAGAGTTTCATGTCATAATTCATATGTCTCAATGCTCCACTATACACATACCATCCAACATTTGGCATATTGTTAGAACATAAATAAGAGAGAAAGGAGAATGTGGTCTCAAACTAGAATTATCCCTCCTTCACTCCTACTATAGTTGGCAAGATGTCCCATCTAGTGACACCTAAGACATTTCATCTTGTATTTCTACCCTGTACTTCAATATTCATTCTCACCTTAGTTCTTCCCTTTCTTACTTCCTTTTTTTTCCCTCCTAATGAAGGATACTTCTTCTACTCCCTTTTCATACATTGAATAGGTATTAAACATGATATATTCCTACACAACATTATCCCAAAGACTTACAAAATATATCAAATCTTCATGAGTGCAAACACCTTGGACAAAAGGCATGCAATATGGAGCAAGTCCATTCAAGTTAATAGACACCAACACCTTATCCTCCACCTTCATATTTACGAAAAAAACTTGATCTCTCAACTCTTGACATTGGTAAGGTAGCTAGCCATGGTATTTGTTTTGGTCATTTGGACATCTTAATTCTTGTTCCTAAAGAGAATTTGTTGAGAAACATGAGTACATTGAAAAAAACCAACAAAAGTACCAAACGTATCCTTACTAGTCATCTTCTCTACAATGTGAGGGATGAAGTGATCCTTCATCAAATCAAGGATGTTTTTCTTTGCCTTAGGCACCTTCTTGACATGAGAGGCCAATAGTTTTGTATTAGTAGGGAATTTATAACTTTCTCAACATGCCCCCAAATATTATCTTCATCTAAAAGAATTTTGATCCTAATCTTCCAAGGTATGAAATTAGAATCACCATCTAACCTGTCATACTCTCCAAGACCAAGGATCATCTTATTACAAATATGAAACACACATCAAAGTAAAATTAAATGAGAAATAGTAGGAAAACCCTTCAAGGGTTCAAGTTAGGGTATCACACGTAACAACTTGTAAATAAATTAAGCACCACTTCCAGGTACAATCTATCTGAAATATTCAACTCCTTCTTCACCAAGTGATAAATCTCAGTCAAAATATATTTGACCCCATGTTGAAATTTTGTATAATTCCTTTTAATGAAAATTTAGAAATTTCATCTCAAATGGAGGCTTCCTAACTCTATTCCTTATGAAATTTCAACCTTAAGGTTGATCTAAAATATTTATTTACAATAGAAAATGAAGTGATAGGAACAATCATCGGGAGTCCAAGATACCTCTTGGAAGATGAATCCAAAGGTCATCTACATGTATTTATATGTGTATCGTATTAATGAAAAACCATTCCATGTTGATGTCCATTTCGTGTGCATTCTAACAGTGGTATTAGAGCGCCTAATTCTTAGGGCATGAAATTCACTATGGTAGTTTTCCATCTCCTGTAGTTTTCTTCGCATGTTAGGGTTTCTTCAATATCATTGTATGGCTTGCATCTATCAATCATAGGCCCCTTCTTGTTTCAATAATGTGTACAAGATACAAAAATCAAAGGCTATTGAATTCCCAATGGGTTGAAGTTCGTTTCTTGCACAACTTTTGTAAGCCACGATCCAACCATGTTCCCCGAGCCTTCACATATTAGTATTCTTATAGGGTTTTATTCATATTTGTTTATTTGACAACATTTCATTTCATGAATGTGGGAAACTTGGTCACTTAGAAATATACAACCAATATTCTAAATTAATTCCAACCAACATTAATTCAATGGAGTTTTTCTCTAGAATTTCAATCCACGCTTATTCGATCGGAGGAGGAGACGACCAAACATTAGTTGGTGAACCCAATTAGAAGGAAGACACGTAGTTATTTGGAAATCCTTCTTAACTGCATCCATCGCTGTATCTTTGGGAATCAAACCCGCGAATTCATGCTACAAAGATTTCTCCCTAGATGTCTATGTTGTTGTGGAAGACCTAAATACTAAGGAGATGATCCCAAGAGCCTTGGATCCATACCACGTAATCTTCAATAATATATTAGTATTATTGGTATAGGGGGCGGGCTATGGTAGATCTAGAATATATACTCTCTTTTTTATAAAGATTGAATTTCTCCTTTCTAATCTTTGAGTACACTTGTACAAGCTTGTTCTAAGGGTGAGTTTTCTACGTTGGATGTAGTTTATTTCCAAAAAAATAACTTGAGCTGGGAAGACCATCCATACACGTTAGTAGCAACAATTAACTGCATAATATTAGGTTGTTCAAATATATGGGACTTTAATCAAGCATTTCATACATTTAGACAAATTGAACAAGTGTATATCTCCTACTCCAGGTATATAATCAAAGATACTCAAAATAAGTAAGCTTTGAACAAAATGTGAACATAAAGAAAGAAACCATTATGCACTTGTTTCTAGCCTTGACATACTAGTCTTGAGGGCATCCCAATTTACTTGAGAAAAAAAAACATTAAGTTTCAGTGTGACTTTATTTGCTCTCACTTTTCAGATGATATATTTTAAATCTCATTTCTTGGCTATCCACTCATGGTATTTACTACACAAATGAAATATAATTTGGAGGTTCTTTGGAGATCTAAAGAAGACACATTTAATCTTGAATATCAATTCAACTCCAGAATCAAGATTGTTAAAGGGTGGAGTTGCAAAAAAAACCCTTTGAGGTCTAATTTTTTCTTTAAATGACTCGAGTTGAGGAGTGATTAGAGTTCTTGAAAAATATAATAATCATTATTGAAGACAATACTTAACAAAGCAACTCGTCAATCTATTCTAACCTATTTGCAAGTTTCGCAAGCCAAAGCATAACTTCTTCAAACTCAGACTTAGCTTTTGCATGATGAACTTCAATGAAAGAATCTTCAACATTTTGAACTAGCATCTGTTCAGAAAAACCCTCTCCTCTATTTTCATGATGATGATGATTATGATGATCCAAATCAACAACCAGTGCAAGAAAAATTCAATGAGACAACTTCAAATACAAGTTTAGATGAAGATGAAGTTATTCACGAACAATTTCAACTTTCTCTTTCTGAGCCAATCATCAAACCCTAGGAATAAAGTAGAGAAAATAAGCACAGAACATGTCTCATATATGAAAAGGAAGTTTCATTTCATATTATGGATTATACCAAACCAATACAGATTTAAATTGTTGGATTTCTTCAAGAAAGTTCATATTCACCTGCTCTAGTTAAACAATAAATATTAAATACCAACATTGTCATTAAGTTGGCCACATGGAGGATCATCTTTTTTATATTCATCCTTTTGAGCATTGTGGAAATCATAATTATTCTTCATATAGATTTTCCAAACAACATAAATCTAAAAGAGTAAAGAACGTGTATGGGTGGATGACTTCTTGGAAATGGTCATCAACAATCAAGAAGATATATAAGTCATACCAAAGAATTCATTCTTGAGTATTGACACATCTTGCAATGGAAATATGTGGATCTTCTCACCTTGTACCTGATAGGGGGGAATAACATCAATGATTGATAGGTGGGATTCAATTTTTGAAGTCCTATCAATAGAGCAATAATAAGCGAGCATGATTTGGTTTCGGGTCATCCCAAAACAACCAAATGGTTTATGTTTTTCTTAAACCTCCATTTGGTAAAATATTGACACCTTCCGCTAGATAGTTTGTGGTCATATTCAACCTCCATGTAGTATAATACTTACATCTTATACTAGATAACATTTTGTGGTCACATTTAAGAACACTTCCAATTAGTAGATGTCATCATCTTCTAGATAAATTAAGAAATGTTCCAGGAATCAATGAGCCTTAGAGCCAAGTTCTAGGGTTTTTGGTCTTCCTTAAACCACCTCCATCATTTAGTAGAAGAAATCATATTCTACTAACCATTTTTTTTGAGGTCATCCCAAAACCACCAATATCAAAGAGCACATTTAGCCATTAGCAACAATCCACTTCTAGATTTCATTTTTCCACTTCTAGATTTAAACTCTATCCTTGGACTCACACACACCTCTTCGGATTAAGGGGAGCAATGTTGGAAACCTAATCCATTAGGGTTATGGTATTAGTCACTTGTGAAGGAATATGAAACATCAAGTGTGTTGGGCGCTTTTGGTCCATGCTTGTGTGCATCCCATTCTTCTTAACACTAGGGATTTTTAGACCCAGGGTTCATCCATAGTTGTCCAACAAAAACCCCAAAGAACCGACATATCACTCCTCGGTCAAGGTAGAGGAAGGTATCACCTGAGATGCAGAGAGGATCATAGAAACCATAAGTTATTGTGACAGGGATGAAGGCTTAAACACATGAAAATTCACTACGATTGGAATCGATGTAGCTCATGTCTAATAAGCTATTAGGACTAAGAATTAAAACAACACACATACATATTCAACTCATACATAACAGACACATAATGGATCAGAATTGTCTTATCTTTATTACTAGAAGCATTCCATCACATTAGAGAGAAACATCGTGTAGGACAGATACATATGACAGTCATAGCACTTCCTATCTATGTTATATAAAACCTCATAATTACAACATGTTGTGCAATGCATCCTTGTTCAAAACTCAGACATGTAATAGAAAAAAAACTTATATTCAAATCATTACAAAGATACAACATGATCAAAGTGAGATCGATACTGAAGGCTCAATGTTCTCAATGTATCACTATTCTCACCAACTATCTAGCTAAGCTAAATCCAAAAAATCTAACTCTATTTCTAATGTTAAAGCTTCCTTTTATAGTTTTTTTTATGGGGAGAGTTGTCTCTTTCTTCTCTGATCCACTCGTTTGTCTGATAAAAACACCTTGCATGCTTCTCGTGCCTGCTGGTGTTCCAGGTAGACTTCCTACATCAAGGGAAATCTTAACTTCTTGGCTAGCTCATTCTATGTCCATCCCACATCTTTGTATACTGTTGGAAGTAATCATTTGGGGAGATTTCCGAGTGATTTCTTTCTTTATTCTAGTGGAAATCTTCTTTATTTTCGGCGCAATTGACAAAAATTGGATCAACGCGTACTTGATAGTCTTTGAGATTGGTGTGCAACTAAAAATATTCATCCCAATGCGCACTCTATGTCATTCCTCGTGTATTTCCTTAGGTGTGTGCAAAACTATGTAATGAGCATGCACAACTCTGTTATGTGCACACACAAAATTGAACCCAAATCTTTGGGTGCCAACATGCTCCCACCACTATTATCTAGCTCATCCTCGATCCAATTGCTAAAGGCCATAAGGAGGATTGTTGGGGTAAGAGAAAATCATCATTCACAAAAACAAGTTGTGCGGATGACCAGACCCGTGTAAGAGAAAATCATCAATGCAGACTATAGTTGCAATGTGACTTAGGTCTATGAATGATTGATACAAGACACATTATGAAAGATGGAGCTGGAGTGTATGGGGGCATATGATCCCTTTAGAATCTTTGCTAGTGTCAATGGAGGGGATTAATGGATTTTCTTAAGGCCCATCATCAAACACCGAGCATTGAAGAGAAGTAAGGAGTTGTTCAGAGAGAGTATCATTCTTTGCATGTCTTGTGATTCTAGGATGGCTAGGTTGAGCTAGTTTCCTTGGACATTCTACTAGAGGAGGAATGTGGGTGTAACACCCTGTTTCCCCCTAGTCTGTAAAAATAACTATATTGGCCAAGAATTGTGGCAAACTCAAAAATGTGAATGTGTGATGTGAATGGACCTTGTGGAAAAGGTCGATGA
>ML800437.1:132410-147860 GCA_009831015.1 Picea engelmannii | reverse complement strand
TCGGACCCCCCCCCGCCTTTCTACCTTTAAGCGGAGATGGGGGTCCGGAATCAGGCGTACATCTTTCCGACAACCAAGATCGATGCCCCAGAATCAACGACGCTCGAACGGTCTCATCCTTCTCAGTTGCTTTGCTTTTATCTAGCGTGGGCCCGTTTTGGTCCGTGTGGTATCTTCCCCCATCTCACCTTCCACTCACCATCCGCCATGTGTCCCGCTCCTTTCCACGTCAACCTCCCGCTAAAAGCAAGCCCATTATATCTCATCTCCTACCCCCTCCGCCTGTTGTCTTCCACCATGTGTCTTCCTTTGTTGGCCCTCTCACGCCTCGTCACTTCTTGTCACGCCCTCATGGTTTTGGTGCCACCACTCCCATTATATGCCCCATCCCTCGCACTGGCCTCCCCGCCTAGCCATCGGGCCGTTCAGCTGATCCAGGTGGTAGCGCGAAGGGTCTTACACGTCACTAAAGTGTCGAGTTGGTTGGGTCATCCTCAATCCCAATGAAGCAGTTATTGAAGTAGTTGGTGGTGGTTAGACATCGCCTCCGCCATAATGGGAAAGCCCGGCAACGAATTAAAGGCACGTCGATTCACCTATTGGAACTGTCAGGAGTTTGATTGCGTCTGCCATAAGTTGCACGATCATTCAGAGACTGTAGGTGTTGACTGTCAGAAGCCATGCAGACGCAAAGATTTTAATGCAACGTCTCGATTCTGTTGATGTTGTTGTTTTGAGTATATGAAGGCGTTTTTTCCATTTTTGTATCTATCGATGGTTGAGCAGAGCTCCCGGTTGTAAATCTTTAATGAAGCACTGATACTCTGGTTATGTATGAACTCTTGAGACTTCTTGCCTTATGAATGCCAGTTTCTTTTACATCTTTGTTATACTGTGTTAGAACGACTCGGAATTGGAGGATCCAGTCGAGCTGCAGCTGTTATAGGATGATGTTGTAATGGATCACTGTAATAGTTGCGCTATTTCTAATCAGTTCTTGTGACTTTCCTAGCGCTGAGTGACTTGGAATTGGAGGATCCAGTCAAGTCCCCTCTCAGTTTCTTGAGACCCTGAACCAAGCGGATCTTGCATTCAGGATCTTTCTTCTGCAAACTGTTGAAAGCTTGCTACCCAAAGCAATTTGTTCACCTTTCTTACCAAGTCTTCCACCTATTCACCTTTTAATCAACCCACTGGCTGAAGTTAGATCAAGACCTCCTTTGTTACTTATTTTCCAGACCCAGTCCCTGAGTTAGAGTGATACCTCCTCGAGTCTTTATCTCCATTTGATCACCCCTTTATAAACAAATCGTGACATTAAACTGATGGGTGTCGGGCTCTGATCCTACAGCAATCCAAGAGTGACTTCAGATGCTAATAGATGGATAAAGGCTATATTCAACCCAACATGTCTCCATGGGGAACACTAGTCTTGTTCATGAAAAAGAAGGACAATACCCTTAGACTGTGTATAGATTATAGGCAACTCAATAAGGTAACCATAAAGAACAAGTACCCCTTGCCCAGGATCGATGACCTGTTCGATCAATTGGGGGGTGCGTCTATTTTCTCAAAGATTGATTTGAGGTCGGGATACCATCAAGTCCGAATCAAGGGTGAAGACATCCATAAAACTGCTTTCCGAACGAGGTATGGTCATTATGAGTTTGTGGTGGTGCCATTTGGGTTGACCAATGCCCCTGCCACTTTTATGTGCTTGATGAACAATGTACTTAGCAAGTTCCTAGACAAATTTGTGCTTGTCTTTATTGACGATATATTAATTTACTCCAAGAACATAAAAGAGCATGAAGAGCATCTTAGACTTGTGATGCAAGTGTTAAGAGAACATTAGCTCTATGCCAAATTCAACAAATGTGAATTCTTCCAGAAGAAAATACATTACTTAGGCCATGTTCTCTCCAAAGAAGGAGTAGCGGTAGACCCTGACAAAATCAGGTCTATCATGGAATGGCCTACCCCAAAGTATGTTTCAGAAATCAGATCCTTTATGGGATTAGTAGGATACTATAGGATATTTATAAAAGGATTCTCCAAGATTGGTTTTCCAATCACTACCCTCCAAAAGAAGGGGACAAAATTCCCGTGGACATAGAAATGTGAAGAAATATTTCAAACCCCGAAACATCTACTGACCCATGCGCCCATGCTGAAGATCGTTGATCCAGAAGCTGACTTCCTCATGTGCACAGATGCCTGTAAGGAAGGGCTTCGAGGACTCCTTATGCAGGAAGGAAGTGTGATTTGCTATGAATCCCTAAAATTGAACGAGCATGAAGTCAACTATGTGACCCATGATCTAGAGCTGGCTGCCATAGTGCATGCCTTGAAAATGTGGAGGCATTACCTCCTGGGAAGAAAATTCGTACTTATGACAGATCACTGTGGATTGCGATACCTGTTTGATCAACCAAAGCTCAATGCGAGACAAGCTAGGTGGATGGCCCTCCTTAGCGAGTTTGATTTTGAAATCAAACATATTAAAGGAAAAGAAAAATAGGGTGGCAGATGCCCTTAGCGGAAGCATGAAAACAATTCACCTGGCCGTGGTGAGCACCTGTGAGGTGGATGTCAAAGAAAGAATCAAAAAGGCACAATAAATAGATCCCTTCGTCCAGACCGTGACCATGTACCTACAGTGAGAACCCGCCGGAGTAAAATGTGAAGGCTACCAGATGACCAGAGGAGGTCTGCTCACTTACAGAAGTAGATTTTATATCCCAGATTGTGACGAATTGAAGAGGTTCATACTGGATGAACTACATAAAAGACCCTACTCTAGTCATCCAGGATACTAGAAGATGATCACAGCCACTAGGAGACAATTCTATTGGCCTGGAATGAAGAAAGACATAGCCGAGTACTTAGCCAAATGCATAGAGTGCCAATAGGTTAAAGCAGAACATCGACACCCAGCAGGATTATTGCAACCTTTACCAATCCTAGAATGGAAATGGGAAACCATCTCCATGGATTTCATCACTGAATTACCAACCTCAAACAAACAGAATGACGTCATTATGGTGGTGGTTGATAAATTGAGCAAGTCTGCTCACTTCATCCCCGTCAAGTCGACTTGCAAGGCAATAGACATCGCCCAGGTATTCATGAAGGAGATATTCAGACTTCATGGTATGCAGAAAGAGATCGTGTCTGACAGAGACACGAAATTTACTTCTAACTTTTCAAAATCATAGATGGATGGCTTAGAGACCAAATTGTTGTTTAGCACCACCTATCACCCTCAAACCGACGGACAAACAAAACGAGTGAACCAAATACTTGAAGACATGCTAAGAATGCATGTAATGCATCAACCCAAGAAGTGGGAAGACTACCTGCCACTGGTAGAATTCACCTACAACAATGGCTACCAAACATCCTTGAAGATGAGCCCCTTCGAAGCCCTATATGGTATACCATGTAACACTCCCGTTAGCTGGAGTAATCTCGTAAATAGGATTTCTTTTGGACCCAACATGTTGAAAGAAATGGAACAGCAGGTGACTCAGATAAAACAAAACCTGAAGGTCGCCTAGAACCAACAGAAAAGTTATGCCGACCAAAAGAGAACTCCAAGAGAGTTCAAAATGGGAGACCATGTATATCTCAGAGTTAGACCCCAGAAGAGTTCTCTGAAAATGGGAGCTTGTGCCAAGTTGGCACCTCGGTATTGTGGACCCTTTGAGGTTCTAAATAGAGTGGGACCTGTAGCCTATAGGCTAGCACTACCGCCCACAATAAAAGCACATAATGTTTTCCATGTCTCATTATTGAAGAAATATGTACATGATGCTAACCATATAATTGATTTGTTTGTGATTCAGGTGGAACCGGAGGGATAATTTCTACCAGAACCTCAATGCATACTGGACAAAAAGGAAACCCTGCTTTGGAACTGAACCATTGCACAGTTCAAGGTGCAGTGGAGACATTTTGGCCCAGATGAGGCTACATGGGAAATGGAGGATGCCATGAGATAGGCATATCCAATTTTGTTTACTTCTGTACATTCATGCCATGTTGATAGATAAGAACATCGAGGATGATGTTCCTTTAAGGGGGAGGGAATTGTAACACCCTGTTTCGCTCCAGTCTGTAAAAATAACTATACTAGCCAAGAGCTGTGGCAAACTCAAAAATGTGAATGTGTGATGTGAATGGACCTTATGGAAAAGGTCGATGAATGTAAATAATATATATATATATATATATATATATATATATATATATATATTGCAAGACTGCTAAGAGGGGAAGGTGCTGAAAAAGAGACCACGACGGCTGAAGAACGGTGGTGGAAGGCACCTAGAATGGTGGCGTTAACTTCCACCCAAAACCAATACCGTATTTGGACTTCACTGGCCCATATAACCAAGAGCATCTCGCTGGCCCCAAATTAAATGACTCATCAGGATTGGTAGGTAAAGGGCTCCTCATGAGTAATGAGGGATGGGGGTGAACTGCCCATCCATAGAGTCCTTAGACTTGACCACTGCGAGGAAGATCGCGCCACACTCAACCTCATCGAAAAGAGAAAAAGCAGGAAGAATGGGCGATCAGGGGGCAGACGCGAGGGAAAGAAGAGAGGAAGAACTCTGGAAAAATACAGAGTGAGTGATAGCAGAGAAGAAGGAGAGTAACCTTCGTTCTCGGTCACTGGCAAATAGAGACGCAGTCTTGCAGCATCGGGGTCTCAGCTCGGGGGTGGCTAGTGGTAAATTCCTTGGGAGTCACTGAGCCTATGGTTGGGTGGAAACGAGCACCCCTCTCAGCAGTTGCAATCACATTTGGTGTTATTTCTGATAAGTGTTTTTACATCTTGCATATTGAAATTTATATGCTGACATGTATGCTCATAGTCTGTGTAGTTTTATGAATGGTTTGCGTATAAGACTGCTTGTGTAGTGTTTTGATTTAGAAATGGTGGTTGCACGCTTATAATGGAAAGACTACGTATGGCTTATGTTTTATAAATCACTATTTATACACATATTGAATTAATTCAGACTTCAAGTCTGTTCTCGGGAAATCTATACCCTTATCCATCTCAGGTAATACCCTGGATAGATCTCCCCATAGAGACACACTTCTTAGAAATCTCACCAAGAACCTGGAAAAGGATTTGAAGGCGCAAGTCTTAGTAATCCTGTACGAGGAAGAATGATCCTCTTGAAATCTCGAAATAGCAGCGAAGGAATTACCATGTTCGCTTCGCAAGAGTTGTCAAGGAGGCATTGGACGGTCAGAATTCTTCATGGAGAATTCACGAAGTCCCGAGAGCCATAAGATCTTGCAGAGGAGTAGGGGAGTTACAGTAAGCCTATTTTCAAGTTTTAAGTTTGAGAGAAATCGGACCATAGGATCTGGGTCGACAAGGACCGTTGGATCACTCGCGAAATCTCATTTCGTGGATTCGCAAGTTGAAGGGTTAAAACACTTGCCTCAAGATTCGTGAGGTCGCGAAAGGCGAAGTCCTGAAGGGGCAAAAGGATTTGTGTGAGCCAGTTATTGGTGAAGTGCATCGAAACTCGGTATTTCGGGGTTTCGTGGGTTGAAGAACCGAAATCTTAGCATCAAGATTCGCGAAGTCGCGAAGTCTGAAACTCCAAAAAGGCGGGAAGTTCTGTTGTGGGACCCGCGTTGATGACGTGTCAAAATTTCGGAATTTCGGCATATCGACGGATAGGAGGTTGAGACTTTTGTCCCGAAAGTCCCGAAGTCACGAGTTGCGATAAGGAGTAGCGAGGAATTCGGGATCTCGGCACTTCAGGTGTCGGGATACAAAGGAGGTGGTGCTTTGGGAAGCAAAGTCATGAAGTGCCGAAGCTAGGGATGAGGGACACGTGGTAGAACCACAAGGTGGGCCCATGCGATAGATAGGTGGAAACGTGTCACCTAGTGAAAGGAGTCAACACCCGTTGACCTCTCGCATCTCAGGGATTCGTGAGATAAGGGAACGAGAGTTCAACCCTTTGACTTGTGAAGTCGCAAGTTGCGACGAGAGCTAGTGTTTATCCTAGCCGATGGTCACACATGGAGGGCGCTGACAGAAGGGAGCTATACCCATTTCGTGATCTCGGGTATCGCGAGATTGGAAAGGAGGAGTCGAGAGTTTCGACTCGCGAGATTGCGAGTTGCGACAAGTACCTTTTGGGGTTAGGCCTTGGTCATAGCGCTATGGTCACTCAGAGAGGGTGGAGCTCGCGCATAGTGCTACTCGCACTGGGGAGCTTCCGAAAGGACCCGTGGATCGATTGGAAGGAGATTCCAGCTGGGAATCAAAAGAATCCGTTTCGGCTCATAAAGGAAACTGAACAATCCTTAAGACCAGGAGGTTGCGCAGAGACTCTGTCAAGGTAGAGGTGGTGTCTACAGTCTGTGCTAAGCCCCATAGGATCTCGGGGATTCTGCCCCTCAAGAAAAGGAAAAAAATCTATTACGCCGTAACGGTTGTGTGACAGTGGGTCTATGGAAAGAGGTGAGAGAAGGGGGATCAACAATGGGTGTGTAAATATACACAAGCCATGGACGTGCAAGTGGAGGAGGTGGATTTATGATGAAAGAGGAGGCCCCTCCATGTCAGAAAATGGGATGATACATCGTATGGGTTGGAGATAAGGGCCCTCCCTATCAGCAAAGGGGATGAATCATGGAAACACTTAATAGAGGGAAATCCAAAACTTTAGTAGAGTATAGGTTCTGCCGAACAATTTTTTATATAATGTTAAGATGTGAAAGAACCATATTGTGGGAATGGGAGAGGATAGGTGGGGAAGCACACGTCTTGAGATGTATATGAAATTGGGGCATGACAGAAGTGAATGATAGGAAGTAGAAATTGGGGGTGAAGGGAAACAAAGATGAGGAATGTGACATGGAGAATTTCTCCAAGGAGTTCATAAAAAATCATGTATTTATATCATGGAGACATGGGAGGCAAGGGGGTTAGTAAGATAATTCCGATGGGGGTGATGGAGTAAAGAATACCTAGAATATGGTGGCAGAATGGTGCAATCGAAGAGATCCCAATGCTAATTTTTCATCCTGAGGATATTCCTTGCTGAATGAGACGTCGGAATAGACTTCGTACCCATATTTTGTGGAATCTGATGGAAATAATTTTCCTTTCCTTTTCGATGATCGTATCTGCCAGAAAATTTTTCTAAGACTTGTGTGAATTGGTCGTCAAATCCCAGACATTGTACTTGTGTTACAGGCTCAACCATTCTTACATATTTTGGGAATGCAATAATATTATCCCATGATCCTTTCCACATGTGTGAATGAAGATGGATGACGGTCGGTGAGTAGGCTCGAAATGTCGAACTTTTCAGTAAGTGGTGAAATTTATGGTTGCAGTGAATATGGAATTGGGTCAATTATCCTCTTGTCAATGGAATGGATAATACTCTATTACCGATGATACCTGAAAATGCTTGACATATTGATCAAGAGGATATTTTGACCATTGCTTAAATTTGTTGTTGCTAGTAGTTGCACTTAATAAAAATACTATGGACTTATCTGCACATACGCGAGTCTTATTTGTTGGGTGCACTGTGCATGTTTTCTGTGCACCCTGGCTTGAATTGAACTTTTAGGTTATTTGATTGTAGCGACCCCTAGTGGGTTGCAATGTGATCCCATGCTTATTCCTTTGAGAAACTTTTGTGTCAGGGGCTTGGCATCAGGGCTATCTAGTTCTTGCAGTATCCATTGATACAAGAGATCATCAACGCTTGTATGTATATTTAGTACTGGATCCATGGGATTGGGGTGGAATTGTGGGATTTTTATGAAGGATTCTTCAAGGTTTATGAATTGGACGATCATTTCTAGAGTATGTGTAGTTGTTTTCCATGTTAGTAAAAAAACAACTTTGGGATGAATGGTATAGGGAATGGATGTGGGAATGAACATATGAGGTTTAAATATTTACAGTGTGCCCCACACCATTTCTTGGCTAACCATCCTCTTGCACAAAGAAAGGTGGTGATGTGAGGGACAGTTTCTGTAGTTAAGAATCTTTCATGCATATTTTCTTCTATGGTTACCATTCTCGGTAAGGTTGGTGGTGTGCAAGCCACCATCATGCAAGAATCCCTATTAGTGTTGAGTCAAGTGCACGAGGCCTTTGGTACTCGAGAATGTACCATATCCACATAATCAATGTATCCACTGAATCCAAACCATCATACAAATAGGATCCAAAGTCTTCCACGTGCTCTTCGATAGAGATATGTGTGCACCTCCTTGTTGAGACTTTGTATATATTATTCTTCCACATATCCATAACATCCTCAAAATCCATGTCATAAGACTTGGGACTCCTACAACTTGATTCACCATTTGTGGTGGGGTTGATGTAGTCCTCCCTGTGCCCCATGATTTTGTAAATATTTTCAATGACTGAGGTACATGCATCCTTATCCATGAGCTCATTGTACCAATCACCCATATATGGATCTAGTGGCGTGACCTCGCGCAAGGTGTCATTTTCAAAGGACATCTGCCTCTTCTTCAAATTTAACATCGCATTATTGTCAAAGGCCCAGTTAGTCCCCAATAATGCAGGATATGAATCGGACTCATGCATGATCTCAATGATTTCAAATTCAAAAAAAAAAATCCCTCCTTCTATGTTCACCTCTACTTGCTGCAGTCAGCCTATGGGGTAGATATTATATTGATTGGCCAATCAGAGCTGGATGGGAAAACATACCAACTTAGTCTTACCCATTACTTCCCAATATTTCTTGGTAAAAATGTTCACATAAGATCCCAGATCCAACATGAATTCATCCATGTCATACCCTCCAATATCTATTTTCATCTTAAACTCTCGGCCAATGCACTTTTTCTTGCTGACATGGCATACATCCCTTTTTGGCATCGAAGTTGATATGGTGGTCTCCTCTCCTTGTTTTTTCATGAAAATAGCTAACATCTGGTTCAACTTACTTGTAGCATGTTTATATTTAATAAATCACAAACAACAATGTAAGAATGTATTGACTTGATCTTCGGATTTTTCCATGTGACCTAAGTTGCATAAAGATTCTACACGTGTTGTGCACTGGAACTCCTCCTGAAACTATTCTTCATATGTTTTTTTCTTAGCACGTTGCAATGTAGTTTGTTTGCATGCTTCCTCTATCAATATTTGGGTCACGCACTCTATTTCATCGCACATACAAGCCTCCTCCAAATATCTTTTCATCGTGCACTGCAATTCCTCATGTGTGCAATATTCTTCCAATGACCTCTGTATCACCTACTGCACCTCTTCGCATATCTGATCTTCTTCTAGCAACCTTTGTGTCTCCCTCTACACTTCCTCTCATATTTGTGCATATTCAAGAGACCGTTGAGTCACACATTTTAGCTTCTTGTGCACTCCTTCCTATTTGAGTTCTCTTTATGCATTGTGCATAAGATACTTCTAGTGAGAAACATCAAAATTTAGAGGGGGATGGAGTGATTTTCTGATATTTTCATCCAATTTTTTACCCAAGCCTTCACCATGATTGAAGTCTACCTCTATCATCACCCCTCTGTAAGTTATTACCCAGATGTAATCCTCCTCATTCTTCTTATTTTTTTTGTGCGAATCAACATCCACTATGTTATAGTTGGTCTTCTTGTCCACCCACTTCTTTAGTAAGTCAGAACAATCCTTAGGTACATGTTTAGGAATATAAAAATAAGCACATAGATTGCGCGGTTTGGTGAAAAATTGTGAGACATGACCAATCTCACTGCAATTAAAACATGTTGGGGGTCTACCTCCTCCTCTATCATATCTGAGGTTGCAAATATGCCGATATCCACCTTGGGGTCCTCTTTGGTATCTGATTGTGTCTGTACCACCACCCTCACCAACTTTCTGCTCCTCCAATACCTGGAATGCATCGTAGGTGTTATCTTGCATTAACTAGAGGGAGAAACAACTATTGACATTATGGCCAATAGTTTTACAAAACTCGCAGAATGGAGTGTGATTCATCGTCTAATATTTTTGCAATGTGGGATAGTGGGGTGGCACATGTCCCCATTGTCTACATATCTTGCACCATTTAGACCGTCCATATGGAAATGAACTCGGTGCACCCATAGATAAATAATTTGGAAGGATTGAGAACGTATCTCAATGATTCCCCTCAGAGCAACATGTAGTACACCATACATGCTTGTGCACGAATTTATTCTTGTCCATATCTTGCAGTTGTATCGTTAGGTTGGCTAGTTGTGACTGAACCTGCGCCAACCCCACTAATTTCTCTGCGCCTCCAAGTGTAGGTTCCAAGCACATCGCTATTTTGAATACCTCTACATAAGTCACTATTCTTTTATAGGTGAGAAGGACTTGGATATGGGGGATTAACCCCACAATGAACCATTCTTTGTGTTGTGCATCTTGGATTTGGAACGTCATCCTATCTAATAATAATTTAAGCCATTGGTCATAGTCCCATATGGTTTATCCTTCGTTCTATTTGATCTCCTTGATTTATGTAAGGCATTGGGATTCTTACTTAGGCTTATGAAACTCCCTAAGTAGATATTGCTTAATCTTGGCTAGGGATATTGCATGTCCCGTAGGCATAGTAGCCTTGTATTTCATGTACCACGCCAAGGATCTATCCTTGAACGTAGTCTCTAGTTGCATGATTTTAGTTGCTTCATCTTCTATTCTCTTTACAGACCATATTGCTTCATAGTTAAACCAATGTTTCTCTACATCATCCTTACATGTCCATGGAACACAAGAAACCTCATTGTATTGTCTTTATTTGTCATCTTTGAAATTGAACTAGTTCCTCTACTCTGACTATTATTAGCTAGACTTTTCCATACCACTATTGCTTGGGGTAAAGTATTGTTGATTTAACTTCTTATTCACTCATCTCGTCACTTCTTAATTATCCTTCTCTTTCTTCTATGATCTCTTTATTTTCTACTGTGGTTTCTTCTTGATTAAAAATGAACAAGGGGGGTGGTAGAAACAAGGGTAAGTCCATATTCTTCTGAAATTTCTCGTGAGGTGACCCAAAGAGTTATCTACTTGTAGTTGTGCAAGACCATCTACTATTGTTAATTCGTCTCCCCCACCACTATGGGAGACAACATTTTCCTCTTTTTTTGTCCCACAAACACTCGATGCCCTATCATCCTATCCTAATTGTGCACCACAAATGCATGCTCTATCTTCCAGTCTGACCTATGCACTACAAATACACACATTGTTTCCTGGGTTGACCTGTGCACTACCACTTCACACACAATCACCTTCTCCAAACAACACACTACTATGTGCATCACCCTCTCCTTTAATCATCCTCTACTAGGGGAATTTAGTCATCTATTCTATCGGGCACCATGAGCATCACCCCCTTCTCCACGAATAACATTTTTATCCAAAGCATAATTTCCTTCAACATCTTCCTTCTTGGTCCTTTTTCAAAATTTCTTTCTCCCTTGCTAAAAGAATTAGTGTATTCCACACTGAATTGAACAATATAGCATTTTTTTATTCGAGAAAACCATAAATTAATAGACCCAGTGCACATATTTCCCAACTCTTTCAGTTATTCAAGCTTTCTTGATCCCAAACCACTGGCTCCAATGGACACACCAGAAACTTGGTAGAAACTTTCCTCTTTAGTCATTCATGCAATAGAAAACAAAATTCCATAAAGAAAATCTCATGCATATCCGAGTAAATATATATTCCTTTCCATTACTTCACGTTTAGCTTCAATCCTTCAGTCTCTGGAAGGAAAAGATTTTCTTCTTTTTCTTCTATCTAGTCTTGAATCACCTCCTTAGAAGGATGACAGATCATTTTTTTCCTTCATCAATATTGACAAGACTTCAGTTCCCTGCAATAGAACCATTTGTTTGGCTCTTTCAGTCCATGCTTTCATGTGTCCCGTCCTTCTTAATGTTGTGTATTTTTAGACCCGAGGTTTGTCTAGAGTTGTCCAACAAAAACTCCAAAGCACTAGCATATCAATCCTCACCCAAGGTCAAAGAATGTCTCACCCGAGATGTAGAGAGGATCACATAGACCATAAGGTCTTGTGACAAGGATGAAGTCTTAAACACACGAAAAAATCGTTTTGATTGGCATCCATGCAGCTCATGTCTAATAAACTATTAGGACTAAGAATTAAAACAATGCACACAAATATTCAACTAGTACATAACAAACACATAATGGATCATAACTTTCATATCTTTATTACTGGAAGCATTGCATCACATCAAAGAGATACATCACGCAGGAGAGATACATGTGACAACCATAGAACTGCATATCTCTGCTATATAAAAAATCATAATTAAACATGCTCCACAATGCACCCTTGTTCAAAACTGAGACCTATAATAGACACAAAACTTATATTCAAAGCATTGAAACAATACAACAAGATCATAATGAGCTCGATACTGAAGGATCACTTTTCTCAATGTATCACTATTCTCACCATTTATTTAGCTAAGCTAACTCAAAAAAATCTGACTCTAATTCTGATGTTAGAGATTCCTTTTATAATTTTCTCTGCTGGGGAGCATTGTCTCTTTCTACTCTACTCCACTCGTTGGTCTGACAAAAATGTCTCACATGTTTCTGGTGCTTTCTAGTGGTCCACTTAGACTCCCTGCATAAAGAGAAATCTTAACTTTTTGTCCATCGTGTTCTCTGGCCATCCCACATCTTTGTATGTTGCTGGCAGTAATCATTCAGGGATATTTCCTGATGATTCCTTTTTTGATTCAAGCATTGATATTCTTGTTTTCCTATGCAACTGGAAAAATGAAAAGTGGTGCATACTTGGTAGCCATTAATCTTGGGTCGCAACTGACAAATCTCATTATAGTGCACACTCTACATTATTCCTTTCACATTTCCTTAGGCGTGCACAAAACTATTGAAGGAGCACAGACAACTCTCTTTGTGCACTTATGAAAACCTGGACCCAAAACTTTGGGTGCCAACAAAGTGATAGGAACATTCATCAGGATTCCAAGAGAGCTCTTGGAAGACAAATCTAAATTTCATCTACATGTATTTATATGTGTATCATATTAATGAAAAATTATTCTGCGTTGATATTCATTTAGTGTGCATTCTAACACAAACAAATACCTATCAGTTTCATCTCTTAGGGTACACTTTTCTAAGCATATATACTAGATCCAAAAATAAATTTATTATAGTATATTTTATAGTAGAAAAATTCTCTCTTATCTTGAAGTTATATGTTAAATCACTTAACAAATTTAGCCAATGTCAAATCAACATGAACAACAACTTCTAGAAATTACCCAATTAAGAAGACAATGAAACTTGAATATCAAATATGCAATTACACAATTTTGTATAGCTAGAATATGCAATTACAATTATGCAATTATGAATTACCATGGCTTTATCATAAAATGGGTAAAAAAGCTAGATCTCTAAACCCGAGCTAGGGAGACCCATGAAAGCCATAGCCACCACCAAATATCCATACAAGAAAGCATCAACATTGGCAAGTCCTCCTTGGCTTCAACAATTGTCTCCCACAATTATCCACAATTTCTCCTTCTCTTCTCCTCAATCAAGCATATAACAACCAACATTAGGGTTTCCAAAATTCTAGTCTTATTCTCTAAGAAGAGATGCAAAAATAATCCTTCTTTATCCTCTAGGGATTATCACAAACCCTAACATATTTTCCTCCTATAGTTTGAAACCCTAACCCTGGAAAATCCTTCAACTTATCTAAGAAGGCTTAGTGCTCTAAGAATGAGAGAGACAATACAATGAAGATCAACACACACACACACACACACACACACACACACACACACACATAGAGAGAGAATTTTGCTTCACACCTCACATCTCTAATGAAAGTGTGTGTGTGTGTGTGTGCTAATGAATGAAATGAATATCTCATTTCTCCATTTATATGAGAGGTAAGGTATTCCAAAAATATAATGTGGGCCTAAACCTCTACAAGAAACCTATCTCTACATTTGTAGTCTCACAAATAGATCACTCTCTCTTCACGTGACACATGTTAAGATTCAAGGTTAAGAAATCCACAAGAAAGATTTCAATACATTAGTTCTCCATTAGTTGTGTGCATCACTCCTCCTACATAAGTCTCCAAAGCTCCAACAGTCCTCTAAATCCATATGCTCCTCTAGATCCGCCACACCAACCTGACCAATCCTTCAACCCAAATGTACTCAAGCCAAGTGTAAACTCCATGCAATAAACTAGGTGCACCTGTTCTATCTAGGGCTCAAGACCCTCCCCCAAGATGCACAATGCTCCTCCTCCAAAGAAAAGTGTCCTCCAAGCAATAAACCAATGATCTAGGTAAGAATGTCATATAAAATTCCATATAAAACCTAGCAATAAATAATGGAAAAGTTAAATCCACTATGTATGTCCATCACAGAAAAATCATTGGTCATTTATATACAATGCACCCCAAATCAAATAAAGCACCCTTGAACATGGTGTAAACTGTTTCAAAATAACCCCCAAAATTAACATCTATATATTATTGTTTTCAAAACCTTCATTTTTAAAGTATTTTATATAACCTCTAAGTTAACATTTATGTATTATTGTTTTCAAAACCTTGATTTTTAAAGTGTTTTCTATAACCCGTTTGCTATTGTTTTTTTACTCTCTTCCTTTCCTATTCAAATTCTTGGAATCCCCTCCCTTTCCATGTAAAAATTGAATTTCATTTAAAAATTAAATTTCTTTTTACTCTCTTCCTTTCCTATTCAAATTCTTGGAATCCCGTCCCTTTCCATTTTTACCATGTAAAAATTGAATTTCATTTGCCTTTAATTGTGTTGATTAAGATGAGATTTATATAGAATCACAATCAATTTCTAATTGTTTTTCTATTTGTGTGCATATTTTTTTAAATATTTAATAAACCAAGGGTTAACTATATTCATAATATTGTATTTGAATTCACTCCATACTCAATAATATTAAATGATTCATATGCTTTCCTTCACTTTACAAAATTATGTTAGTTTATGTATGTTTTTCTATTTATGTGCATATTTTTTGAAATACTTAATAAACCAAAAAATACTTAATAAACCAAGGGTTAACTATATTCATAATATTGTATTTGAATTCACTCCATACTCAATAATATTAAATGATTCATATGCTTTCCTTCACTTTACAAAAATTATGTTAGTTTATGTATGTTTTTCAAATACAGTATTATGAATATATAGTTAACCCTTGGTTTATTAAGTATTTCAAAAAATATGCACATAAATATTTTTTGAAATACTTAATAAACCAAAAAATACTTAATAAACCAAGGGTTAACTATATTCATAATATTGTATTTGAATTCACTCCATACTCAATAATATTAAATGATT
>ML800437.1:115461-127963 GCA_009831015.1 Picea engelmannii | reverse complement strand
AAATAAGAAAGTGTCAGGTCGGCCCTAATGTTAAAATGAAGTGACATAAATGGTATAAATAAACATCATTATACATTCATTTTGATACAAGTTGAATTTCAGAGGAAATAAGAAGTAAAGAAGGCCGAATTTCAAGGGAGGATAAAGTCTTTTGGTGATGTGTTCTAAGGTATGTTATTTTTAGGTCATCTTACCATTTTTGCTATAAAATTTTTTCTAAAATGATTCAGATGGTGAAATCGCTATGGTATTGAGAAGACATATCAAGTTACCTCTGGTAAAAATTTCAGCTCTTGATTTTCTATAATTATGGAGATACACTCTGTGGAAGATAGGGTTTGTGACCAGTCCTGAAGCTAGTCAATAAACAAGTGTTCTGGGTAAAACAGTCATAACTTCTTCATCAAGAATCCAAATTACGTGGGACAAATTTCATTGGAAATAATATGGACTTTAGTTTCTTGTGTGCGAGTTTCAGAATCGGATGTTAAATATTGAGCATGGGGCATCCTGTACAATTTTGGTCTCTTGAATAGACCAGAATTGAATAAAGTCTACCATTCTTTCTATAACTTGTTTTTGGGGAGGATTCAAGGAGTGAAACTTGGAGGGTTTCAGAGAATACATTGATTAATACTATATACAGGATCAGAGTACTCCAAGAATTGAAGAATTGCAGAAATTGAAGAAGTCTTAGGAAGCATTATCAGGTTCTATGTGATGATTGGTTGATGGTGATGATTTAATGTAAAGTTTTATTTTCTCTCATATATTCTTGGGTGGAAGGAAGGAGCAAGGATGGAGAGTTCAACTCTCTCTTGATATTGGAGGATTGTATCTTCCTCTTGGAGGTTTATCCCTCCCTTTACATTTGGAAGTTGTAGCTACCTTTGGAAGTCATTACTTCCCTTGAACAATAACTATTGATTATTTCTCATATATTGTGCATGGTGTATTGTGGAGTATTGGTGTAACTCTTATACTATTGTTCATTGCTCATTGGATATAGTTGAATGTTTTAAGTATAAGTTGAAAATGGTTTTAAATTGTACTTGATACTGATTCACCCCCCTCTCAGTATCAACACAAATAATCCAAAAGAAGAGAAAACCTCATCAACACTACTAGGGGAAAGGATATGAATAAAAAGATTCATATCATGACTCAAGGAATATGAAAATAGCCCCATCAATCACCTATAGGTATGTCTCCTAACATCCTTGAATTTTTTTTAAAGAAAGGCTAAAACTACTAAAACAATAGTGAGGATAGTCATCGTTTGAGGATGAAAATGGATATATTTTAAAAATGTTTTTCTAATGAATATAATTATTTGAGTCTAGTTTCCAATCCAATTGGAATCACTCTATTTAGATATTGTATGAAGAAGTTATGCCCGAAATATTGACTTCTTGCTCCAAACTTTGTAGTGTTCTAGTTTTTCATGTTTACTGCTTCTTGGAATATTTTACATATCAATTAAAGGTATGTTTAGAACTTGTTTCTAGTGGAAATAATTTTATCAATCCACTTTTATTTCCCACTTGCATCATGTCAATCCAACATCAAATGAAAAGGTTTTCCAAAAGATGTAATTGTTGGTCCAAACTAGAAAATTTAAATAACTTTAACACATAGGAAATTTCTTAGAATCTTTATCATACCAAATCTATGAACTTTAAAACCTTGTTTCTACTTGATATTCCCCTAAAATCCACTTCCAAAGGGATTTTGAATGACATCAATATGATATCGTAAGAAAAAGTTATCATCAAAACACTATTGGGTAGTCTAGGCTAGCTACCTCTCCTTAGAATTTTAAAATGAAAACTACTTCATGAATACTTTTCAAATTTATTTCATATCCATTGTTTGTAATAATTTTTATGTTTGTTGGAATAATAAATTCATCACATCTCGCTTATTTCATAATCCCACCTTGCATTGCAAGACAATTTCTAGTTTTGTGCAGATTGTCAAGGGTCAACAAGATCAACTTAACTACAAATGAATGATTTAAAAGAGTTTCCTGAATTTCGATGAAAATGATAGAGAACCAAAGGTTCAAGAAGTGTAATAAAGAGAGATTAGTTTATTGTCACAATTTACAGATCACATTTGAAGTAAATGAATACAACCCCTACCTCTAGTGAAAAAGAGGTGACGACCATTTCAAAAAGAAAAAAAGAGAATGAAAATTCCTTACTAAAAATATCATTGAGGAACCAAGTATGGACATTTGATTGAAAACCTCCTAGGTGGTAGCCTTAACTCTATAATAAAAAAAATTCCCATATTTTAAATCATTTCAAGCATCATCGGGCAAGGCACCATTGAAAACCAACAACGACACGAGTATCGTAAGAAAAAAAAGAAGAGAAAAGAATAAAGAAAAAGAAAGAAACATCTAACTCTTGTTTCACATATATTTAAACCTATAGATGAAGAAAAAATCCAAGCACAATAAGAGGATAGCCTAAAAGTTCCTACAAAGAACCATTAAGACCCACATGTTCCTCAAGATCCTCATATATACAGGGTATGTGCTACAAGAATCATGAAAGTTGCAATCCAAGTAAAACCTACATCAACAACAAAGAAAAGCATCAGTCTACAATGGATATCAAAAAATAACAAAATAGAATAATGATTTCTACCACCATCATCATTCATATCATCGTCTACTGCCACACCATATGATCTGAAATGATCTTTTAAGACTATGGTTGAGTTTTAAAACATGAGTTCATTAACCAATTAGGAATTGATGAAAGAAACATAAAATAATGAGATGTCATATCATCCATAATAAGAAATTCAAATCTGAAAGTAAGCACAAAGAATCAACAAACCATAACAACAAAGTTGTTAACAAAGTTTGGCAAGATTGCCTACATCTCTGGGCCTTTGTCGCAGTGGGTGATGCTTTTTTATTTCTCTTCAATTCTTCAAAAGTAAATCAGAAAAGTGTCAAATGGATTACAAACTGGTCTTGTTGTGTTCTTCTCGACCTCAAGAACCCAACACAATTGACGACACTGAAAACGGTTGATCGTAGATCCCGAAATTGGCCCACAAAGTTCCTCTCCTCAATGGCTTCCTTGCATAAAAATGGCTTTGGATTCAAAATTATACAACATTTCTCATGTTTTGAACCTCTCTAAGGCTGCCAAGAACCCCTGATTTATATAGATTTGTATTGGGCATCAACCTCCCAAATTCCTCCCAAGATATGGCTTCAAATCGGGCTCCATATCTCCCAATATTGGGAAAAATCAATTAAAAACAAGCTTTAAATCATAAAAAAATCCAAAAACTTTAGGAAAAAAAACCCACATAGGCAAAAATTTGGGTGTGCAACCCCCTTTCTTTGGGCCCCTGGTCGCATGCACCCTGCCATGTGGTCGAGGGTTGGGATGGTGCACTCTGGCTCCTCCAATTTTGGGTCCTGGTCATATGGCTATGGCCCATGTGGCTAAGCCCTACAACTCCCACACACCCATAGAATTGTCACTAGATGCTGGTTTTTAGACCCTGGTCGGTCGGGGCTAGCCCCCGCTAACCGAGGCTTATCCCTAACCATCTACCATTACTAATTCAAATAAAATTTCCACCATTTGGTTAACAAGCACCACCCTTAGAACAGTTGGTTAACCCTTGGCGTTTAGGCCATTGCGCCCATAGAGGTCGAGAGTTCAAATCCCCCATAGCCACAACAATTTTTGAACTAGTCGTCATTGAAAAAATCTGGGGTGCCACGTGGTGCCCTCTGATTGGGCCACGTGTCACCCTGTGATTGGATCGTACCACACAGTCATGAGCATATTCATCATACAGTCAACATCTAGTCAGCATGCCATGTCACCGCCATACATCCCAATCAGCTTCCACATCAGCTTTCGTACAACCCAGTCACCTGCCACGTAACCTGCCGTAAATCAACGTTTCATTCCACATCACATCCGAACTGCACAGTTACCCTGCCACGCCAACATCTGTATAGCCCAGCTATCGTCCATAATTCCACATGTCATCCTTCCATTGGGCCATGTCATGTACATACTACCACGTGTCATCCGTACAGTTCCATGTGTCAAATCCGTACAGGTGCCAACTCAGCCCGAAAATGCCAATTTTGAGTGACACGTGTCACCTCCTGGTGATGCCATGTCAGCATGATGATGTCATCATGATGTCATACTGACATCACCTATTGTACTACTGATGTCAGCAGTACGTCCTGTTGACTTTGACCACTTTACTTTTTTTGCATGTTTGGGAAATTAGTCAAAGCGCTATAACTTTTGCATATGATGTCCATTTGCGAAAAAAATTATATGGTTGAAATCAGCGTGACAAGACAAACAAAATGACACTGGTTTCATCTAATTTTGAGAACTTTTATTTTTATTCCTTTCTGGATCCATTTTGGAACATGCCTCCCCACTAAGACCTTTTGGTCCTCCAAAAGGGTATTAACCAGTCATAAAGTGCAGGATAGGCCACCCCACGTGTTCTTTGTCTTTAAACTTTGTCCTATGCACCTGTATCATCAAGATCAATTACAAAACAACCATGACAACTGACAACATATTGTTAGCCACTTGTACTCTTTCACATCTTACTGAAGCCACTACTCTCCATGTTGAAAACATTACCAGCGATAAAATTAGAAATATGACTACAAATGAGCTAATATGTTTTTATTACTTGCTCAACATTAGCTTATCTTGAAGCAAAAAATGATTGAACTTCCATTCCACAACCATATCATGTTCATGCTTAAGATCAATTTCTTGATTTGACACAATTATATGTCTGTTGCTTGCATAATCTGCCTTCCTTAATTGTTCCATTGTTTGAAGAGATTGATTTGCTTTTAAATGATCATGAGCATGTACAACATATTCATTGTGTTCTTTAGTTAAGTGATATTGATTATGTTCCCTGTAGAAGGTTGCTTTGCAATCATACAAATAAGGACTGCCTAAGACCATTATGCATTCATTGAGTGGTACCACATCACACGTTACCTCATCCACAAACTTTGATGAAATTGCAAACTTTAAAGTGCATTGCTTTGTTATGTGCAATTTATGATTGTTGCTTATCCATTTAAGTGAGTAAGGTTTATGATGCATCTTATTGTTTAATCGCAATTGTTTAACCACTTCCTATGAAATCAAGTTAGATTGAGATCCATTATCTATCAATGTATCGATCTTAGTGTGTTTCATTATCACCCTTAAGTGAAACAACTTGCATCTAGAATCATATCCATCACAAATTTTACCTATCAAACCAACTGTTGTGATCTTAGTCTTATCACCTGAATCATATCCCAAGTCTGTTGGTCGTGTCGTTGCTGTAACTGTTTGCCTCCCTTTCCTTTCTTTGAACCATTTTGGTCTCTGCTCGCGATGCAATTTCAAGCAATGGTCATCATCATACCCTTCTTTCTTGCAATGCTTGAAAGAGAGATTTTCTTCCCTTCTTGTCGCTGAATTTGCTTTCTTTCCATTCCCCTTCCTTTTTTCCTCTTTCCTCGAAGACGATTCCCCTGATACACCAACTCATGTTTTCCCTACTTCAATGTATGTTGCTTGAACATAAACCTCATCAAGATTAGTAGGTCCAAACATAAATACAGTGTTACGAATTTGTGCAGGTAAACCTCCTATATACTTCATAAGAATTTCTTGGGTATGTAATGGAATGTTTAACATTAATGCCATCTTACGAAATTCATCTGTGTATTCTTGCATTGTTTGTCCCTTTCTTAGTTTAAGACCTTTCCATTCAATTAAAACCTTCTCTTTATAACCCAAAGGATAAAATTGCTTTCTAAGTGCAAACACAAAATCTTGCCATGATGGAAATATATTAACCACTTGTTGTGTGCCATTTTGCAACTTGCTTTGCCACCATATGAGTGTTTTTCCTGCAAGACGAAGTGATGCCAATTTCATTTGAGTTGCCTCATCTTTTATTTGTTGCACACTGCAATAAACTTCCATCTGTCTAACCCACTTATCAACCCTCTCTTCATTGACTTCACCGTCATACATGGGTAATTCAAATTTCACATTAAGCTTAAGTAAAGGCATATCATGTTTATGTTTATGTGAATGTTTTCTTGAGGTGAATTTGAAACTTGTACTTTAAGAAGAAGAATCTAATGGAGAAGAAGGAGGTGAAGGAGGAGGTTTAGAAGGATTCTCTCCTTCTTCACTTTTGTCTTGTTTGGAAGACTCCCCTTGGAAAGGCCTCTTCCATTCCAAGTAATCCTCATATAAGACCTTTACCATCTCACACATGGCGAATAAAGTCTTTTGCAACTCTATCTCATTCTGAGACATGCCTTCTTCCTATGCCATCTCCTCACTTTGAGAAGTCCTCTTTCTCGATCTAATCTTTGGATTCCCTTGTATAAGGATTCCTCCACCACCACTCATCTTTTCCTTGGTAATCATACAAACTCAAAAACCAACCGTCAACCTGCTCTGATACCAATTGATCCAAAATGATCTTTTAAGACTATGGTTGAGTTTTAAAACATGAGTTCATTAACCAATTAGGAATTGATGAAAGAGGCATAAAATTATGCGATATCATAGAAACCATAATAAGCAATGTATATCTGAAATTAAGCATAAAGAATCAACAAACCATAACAACAAAGTTGTTAATGGAGTTCGACAAGATTGTCTACATCTCTGGGCCTTTGTCTTAGTGGGTGAGGTTTTTTTATTTCTCTTCAATGCTTCAAAAGTACATTAGAAAAATTTCAAATGGATTACAAACTAGTTTGATTTTTTTCTTCTCGACCTCAAGAACCCAACACAACTGACGAAACTGAAAACAGTTGAGCGTAGCTCCCAGAATTGGCCCGCAAAGTTCCTCTCCTCAATGGCTTCCCTGCATAAAAATGGCTTTGGATTCACAATTCTACAACATTTATCACGTTCTGAACCTCTCTAAGGCTGCCAAAAACCCCTGGTTTATATATATTTGAAGTGGGTATCAACCACCTAACTTCATCCCAAGATCTGGTCTCAAATCTGGCTCCATATCTTCCAATATTGGGATTATTATTATTATTATTATTATTATTATTATTATTATTATACTGGGGGAATCAACAAATTGTGGTTCTCGTACTCGCATGACACGGGGTCGATACCTATTCGTTACCACTATAACCCCAGGTGCACCGCACAACCCACAAGCATGGAGCACAAGTATATCGGGGTGAGAATTGAACTTGAGACCTCCTTTACATATTTCCTTCCATTTACATGACACTTGCCAATCAGTCTACACCCCTGCGGGCAAGAAAAAACTATTAAAAACATGCTTTAAATCATAAAAAGAATACAAAAACTTTAGGAAAAAAAACCCACATAGGCAAAAATTTGGGCGCGCAACCCCCTTTCTTCGGGCCCCTAGTCACATGCACCCTACCATATGGCTGAGGGCTGGGCTAGCATGCTCTAGCTCCTCCAATTTTGGGTCCTGTTCATATGGCTATGGTCCATGTGGTTAAGCCCTACAACTCCCACAGAATTGTCGCTAGCTCCTGGTCTTTAGACCCTGGTCGGTCAGGGCTAGCCCCCGTCAATCGGGGCTTATCCCTAACCATCTTCCACGGCTAATTCAAATAAAATTTCCACCATTTGGTTAACAAGAACCACCCTTAGCGTAGTTGGTTAACCCTTGGTTGTTATGCCACTGCACCCACAGAGGTTGGGAGTTCGAATCCCCCAAAGCCACAACAATTTTCGAACTAGTCGTCATTGACAAAATCCGGGGTACCACGTGGTGCCCTTTGATTGGGCCATGTGTCACCTTGTGATTGGACCGTACCACACAGTCACCAACACAGTAATCACACAGTCAACATTCCATGTCAACACCGTACATCCCAGTCAACTTCCACGTCAGCGTCCGTAGAGCCCAGTCACCTGCCACATCACCTACCATACAACCACGTGTCGTGCCACGTCACATATGTACTGCATAGTCACTCTGCCACGTCAGCATCCGTACATCCCATTTGTCATCTGTACTTCCATATGTCAGCCTGTCAATGGGCCACATCATGTATGGACTGCCACGTTTCATCCGTACAGTGCCACGTGTCAAATTCGTGCAGGTGCCAACTCAGCCCGAAAATGCCAATTTTGAGTGACACATGTCACCTCTTGGTGATGCCACGCCGGCATGATGACATCATGTTGACATCACCTGTCGTACTGCTAACGTTAGCAATACAACATGTTGACTTTGACCAGTTGATTTTTTTTGCATGTTTGGGAAATCGGTCAAAACGCAATAACTTTTGCATACGACATCCATTTGCGAAAAAAATTATATGGCCTGAATCAACGCGATGAGACAGACGCAATGGAGCTGGTTTCATTCGATTCCGAGAAATTTGATTTTTAGGCCTTCGTGAATCCATTTTGGATCACCATACCATCACCTTCATTTCCATAGATTGTCATCAACGACAAAAAAACCTATATCATCACTCAGGTGATCATCTTCGTCAAAACTTTATTTCTTGCAATAACAAACATATGTTTGCTTCGTGACAAAATATACTAGTTCTAGAATTGACATGCTATAGATAGTTATCAAGAAAATTATATTACAATGAGCAATAACATTTCAGGGCATTCCTAATCAACAACCAATATTACAACTTTTCCACAAAACACCGGGGCTACAACATTTGAAGTTATCATTCAATATCTCATCATGCAAAGATTTACCCTAAGGTGCATACTTCTATCTACCTCAAACATATTTTGGTGCATGAAAAAACTTCATAGACATAAATCAATTTGCAATTCTTAGTTTGCACCAACATCTCTAGGTCTACAAACAACAAAAGCTTGAAATCAATAATTTTGAGACTAAATTTCGAGATGACTATGCCATGGGCACTTCTCATCGATTGTTGGCATGAAAGGAAGTTGAGTTTGGATTTAGTACATTTATAATTATTACTCGACGCATTATACCTACTAAAAACATGTAAAGTGGATTAGAGTATGCTCTAATAAAACATCTTGAAATATGTTATGTCATTTTTATAATAAGGTGTGGCCAAAGGATGTAACTATAAGACTTTTATTATACAATGAAAATAGAAAGATAATATGTATAAGAGTACGAATTAGTTTCAAATCCACAAATGAGAGTTTGCGAAAGGAGTTTATAAGAGTACGAATTAGTTTCAAATCCACAAACTCTCGTTTGTGAAAGGAGTTTCTCGTTTGTGAAAGGAGTTTCTTGAGTGCGAAATCCCATTCCACTTTCCACTAAACTTTTTGCATATGTAAAAATACTATGGATAACATATGAAGACTTCTTTATGGAAGATATCCCTTTGTGTTGTCGACCACATATGGTCATTTTCATTTTTGCAAAGACGTTAGTGAATAATAGAAGCAATCAAATTGACCCCGTGGAAAGGTTCGAGGTGGAATCTACTTTAATTATATTTCAAAATTCTAAACAAGGTGGGTGAGTGGAAGTGGACGTGCCATCTCGATTGTGAATGTTACCTAGCAGGGATTGGCTGGCTGTGGGTCAACACAAGGGTGAGATATTGTATCCTTCTAGACAAAATCTTTGTATTATGGAGAGTTAGATGAGCAACTCTCCAAAGAAATGACAAGCGTTGAAATTAATTTCTCATATCATGATGTATACTTACAATATTTCTACGAACGTGTGCGTCATGCATTGCATAATTCTTCGCATTCACGATTGAATGTAATTAAAATAATATTTCAAATACGAATTACAATAAAATATGAAAGCAATTGATCTCATCGCTTGCAAAATATATAAAACGTTTTGTAAAAAGTAACCTTACACACCATATAATACAAAATTAATGTCAAAAAATTAGAAATCACCATAATGCAAAGATTTGATGTGAGGATAATGGAAAGATTTGTTTTTGTAATTATACCCTTATTTCTATCGGGAGCATTTACATGGGATTATGAACCTCACTTGAGTTATGTGAAAGACTTAAGCATAGGTTACAGACTATCGGAAGGGATCAGATCCGAATAAGGAAAGTGGTGAGTTGGAATGAAACGAAATGAAGTAAGTATTTTTTGTTTTCTCAGATTGCTCAGCGATTGCGCAACGTGATTTAGAGTGATTTAGACCGTAAGGTAAACATTGGATTGGGGTTTGTTGAGAAGCTATCAGGGCATGCCACGGGATCCCTTATTATCCATCCACTGTCAATCTACGAACCCAACTCTTTCATTTAACTATCTGAGCTAGGTTCTCTGTTCTATGTGTTCTGCTTTAATCGCAGCGTTTCTTTTCTGTAGCATTTTGTGAGGGAGAGATGGCCGCCTCCTCACAAGTTTTTCAGAATAAGCGAGGGAGAGATGACTATTGGGAGGGCGGTTTTGCTTTGCCAGACGCGAAGCGAACTAATAGCAGGGTCACATTGGCGTATGACAGTGATCTCATGGCCTTCCTCGACAAGATCGACTATATTGATAACAGCAACAAAAATACAGAAGATACCGATGCTGTGAATGAGGTCGAGGGCCAGACGAACCTCAACGGGGTTAAAAAGTCTCTCGAAGATGAAACTGGATTGAAGGTGCAAACAGATCATAATATTGAGTCCACTGATGAGAACGGAAGTGCTGATCACGAGATGGGAGCAGTTAAACACGACGAATTAACTGCAGACGGATCAAATTCTGAAGCGACCTCACTGTGTGATATAGGAGATCATTTGACGTATTATGAAGATGTTAGCGCAGAGCTTGGTTTCTTCGTAAACCATATTTCTCCCGACGAATTTGGAATCATCATCAACTATATCTATGGAGATTCAATGGCCAATATCATGTATTCGGATGCCGTGCATAGCTATTCTGAGTCTACAGAGGTCTTCTGTGGGTCTCTGTGGGAGGATGATATTTGTCTGTTGAATGAACATCCAATCATTCAAAATGATTTTGAATCGTTCCAGCAAACATACAATGGATTGGTTGTCAGTGGAGGCCGAGATTCATGACGTTTGGAACGATAATAGACCAATCCAACGTGTGAGCGGGAATGAAAAAGGACTGTAATCAGTGTAATGTACATATTGTGAGCGACAATAAGAAGGGACTGTAATCACTGTAATGTACGTATTGAGAATGAAAAAAACATTGCCTGGTTTTGTAAGTAAATAAGAATACTCAGAGCCAAGGATGTGGCTTTATTCCCCCGTTATTTCCTCCGAACTGTCATATATGTCACGCAAAATTCTCTCCCAAAGGCCAACGAAGACGCGGAACCTTCGTTTTCCTTGAACTAAAGTTCTAGTTTGGGTTTTTTAACGATTTCTATTTTTTCACAAAGCTATTATGCAATTTTGCACACATTTGTCAGATTGTTATCGTTGAAGACTAGCTTATAAAGACTGGTATATCATAGCCAAGGTTTAGTTTGTTACCCCACTAATCGCATATCAGTGAATATTTACTTTAGGTGCATCGTTATCTGACAATGCATCGAATCAATTACTGTGAATCAATTTTCAAATGAGTTTGGCACAAGATTTTGTGTCTAGAATCAAAATCGAGTAATTCGAATCGTCGGTTATTTGCTGTCGTGTAACTCTGAAGAACAGCTGACACCGGGAATCTGTGATCTCTATAATGCATTTTAATTTCGATACAGTCGATGATTTTTTCGAGTTAGAATAGCCAATTTAAAGTTTGTAGCGATTTTTACCAGTATACATGTGGCTCATGGTTTGTGCTATTGTCACCAGTCTCTCCTATATTGCCTCTAGCAATATCTGATTTAAAACCCTCTAGCAATTTGATTAAAGCTTGCTGCAGTATTTACACTTCGAAAGAGTATACCGATCGGTCCATTCTCTAACTGTGTTGCGCACTGCTAGCAGCATGCAGTTCGGGGTCGATACCATGTGGATCGAAAACAATGTTAGGTATAGCAGTTTTGAAATGAATTGTTATGCTTACACGTGGAAGATTGGATAGCAAATTTGTATGGTCGGGCTAACACATCGATGGATAAGATAAGATAAGATAGACAATAATACCAGTGGCCTCTGTTGTCACACGCCCGACAGAAGCATAGGTGTCATTGCGACGTGTACAAAATTTATTTGTATTTCATTGTCATTTGTTAGCCATCATTAAAAAAAACTTAGATCGGGAAATACCAAGTTTCACTGATGTTCATGACCACTTCCATGTTTATATATGTAGGTTTAGTTTCCTATCATAGCATTTTTATTTTACAAACCAGCCTGGTTTATGACATTATAAAATTTCTCTTATTCTCTTTTAATGGGATGGAATAGAGTAAGTGATAGAAGATCCCTTCAGCAAATAGTAGCACACAAAGTTTTCTTCTTCTTGATTTATGATTGTTGTCTCTGGACTACATAGTGCAGTGCTAGCTCTAGATGGTTCAATTTTAGATGCCAACC